>JAXGGA010017044.1:0-25261 GCA_038373865.1 Uloborus plumipes | reverse complement strand
GTCAGTTCATTGTAACTGAAATCGCCAACAAACAGGCCACAAAAATGAATTTAGCACACTGGTGAGAGAAATAATCTTATTTTGCAATGAATTGTGTTTCTTCAAGTTTTACGGTAATTAACAAGTGTGACAAGTTTTCTAATTGTTTTGGAAAGCTTACCTTATGCAGATGATGAGTGCCGTTGTGTTATGTAATTTTTTTGTGTAATTTGACAACCCCAGAACAGTTTATTGTAGTCTGACGAGGCCATTGTTTGCGTAATTAGGTGTATGATATTCTTATTAAGGCACAATATGATTGGAGGAAGGATATGACCCCTATGTTGCAAATGCTACATATATGTGCACGAACTGTACCTAGGAGTGATAGAAAAGTGTAATATTATATTAACTTATCAGTGCCTCCAAATATGAAGTATAATTATTCACTCTTCCATTGAAGTAAATGAGTTTTTTTTTTTTTTTTGGTTTAATAAAACAGTAAATTACGCGTATTAGAAGACCCGTTAAAAGTATATCCCTCTTTGTAGAATAATTTTTGTGACAAACTAGATTACTCGATTGTACCTTTTTTTTTTTTGTTAGAGTTAGCCCTTATAACTGACAATTGCTCTAATATAACAAAATCATCTGTCTCTGTTAAAACTGCCGAAAATCATATATCTTTATCTTTCATGAGTAATTTCAATTAATGTGTAAATTTTGAGCAAATTTAGTCACAAACGAGAGATATATTAGACCATTAATTTAAGGGGTGACGCGGTTTAAGCACTTACTTCTTCTTTTTTAAATGCAGTTTCTTTTGTTTCGTAAGAAGTTAAGATGCGATTCACCTCTAAGACTTTAAGCTTACTTAAACGCAGTAAGAAATTAACAGCAAAAGTGAACAGCTTTTTTCTTTCCGAATTCTTGTATCTTTTCATTAGCAGTATCGAAGAAAAGGAAAATGTCTTTCTACCTTCCTGCTTAAAATTGATTATATTTAATGAAGTACAAAGACCTTTGAGTTAAAAAATATTTTTCAGAAGTTTTAAATTAACTTTTACTCTGTCTCTTTCATTTCGCTAAATTGGATATTCTATGTATATTAGGTTTAAGGGGAAAAACATAATTTAAAATTTTGAAATGAACATTTTGTTTAGTTTAAAAAAATATATTTATTTGAAAGTTACTTCCAAGCAAGGACGCCGACTATGCGGGTTCTGACGGACTCCAGCACCGTCAACATATTTGTGGGGGTGTTCAGCACCCCCACGAATATTTTGGAGCATATTTTTTCGTTTAAATTGCCCTATTTTGACCCCCCCTCAATCTTTGTACTCCGTCTTTGGGAAATCCCACTTATTTTTAAAACCCGGAACCACTGCATCCTGAGCATTTGAATAATATTTTATTGTTACAAACTGAAAAAAAAATGTTTTACAGTTTATTATTGTGTATTTTACAATTTTAAACTGGAACCTCTGCTGTCAGCATTATACTATAAAAACAACAGTTTATTTTTTGCAGTAAAGCGGTCCCGACTGTATTTACAATATTTTAGAATTAGTCGCAGTTATAATTGAAAAAAAAAACAGTAACTTCGTTAAGGTAAAAAAGGAGCTTTCAGCATGAAAAAAAAAAATTATCAAAATCGTTTACTTAACAGAATCGACTCTGTTCAAACAAGTTGTATATCACCAGTGTTAGTTCATTCCATTTCATCATCACATCTGAAAGGTGGATAAATATTTGATGTGTTCATTCTAACTAAATGTGATGGCTCGTTCAATAAATAAAGTATGCGAGTTTCACCTGCTCTCTTCTGGAGGAAATCAGCTACGATTCCTCTAAGCAAATTACGAGGATGAATAAATGTATTATGAACTGGCTCATGAGTACCGTGTTATTTATTTACTTGTTTTAGAAGATTAGTGCCACACAAATAAAACGTTTGCTGCTACATGAGCTATTCGTAAGCATATTTACTTTGACTTTCATTTTAATTATTTTATTCACTTGCGATACATTTGTTAGTTGCAAAAAAGTAAATAGTGCGCGATAAACGAAAAACACGAAAGCTGCATATATTACTATATTGTTGAAAATTAAGTTTTTTAATGCTTTAAAAGCTATTCATTAAGTTCATACATAGCAAGCGAAAACAAATGAACAAATAAACTACTGATGTCCCAAGTGTTAGCTTAATAATGTGGAATAATGAAATTTTGCGCTAATTCCCAAGAAACTACATACACGTGTTCGGAGTACTGAGTAACCCTTTTATCAGTGGAAAAGAAACGAGTTTATAAATAAAAATACTTTCGAGAAATGCTTATTAAAGCCGAGAAAAGGTGAGTTTTACTGTTTTTATGTATGCAATGTTTTTTGTAGTTCATATAGACTAATATAATAATATAACTAATATAATACGTTAAAAATTAAATTTTAATGACCCATTGCAGATGACTAATAACCAGTTCCTTTAAAGCCTGTTGTACTGTTTACGTACTAATTTTTGAAACTTTATGAAGTACTCCTAAATGAATAGAGTTCAGTCATCTTTTTTATTTTTTATTTAATTTTTTTTTAGTTCAAAAGCCGAAACAAAATGTGCAATAAAACTATCATTTTCAACGAAAACCAATAAAAAAAATGACATGTACGTTAAGCACAACATGAAAAGATAAATGAATGTAAAAAATTAAAGAAAGGAATGTGTAATTTTTTTTCTGAAAAGCAATCACGAAAAACGCTGAATTAACAAAAATTGGAGGGTGAAATTAATGGTTAAGGCAATCTTTTTTTGCTACCAAATTAATAGCCCAAGACAGAATTTTTCTATCAAATTAATGGCCACGATAATTATTAACTCTCAACATGGGGCACTTCTGCCGACGAAATTCCGATGCGTGCGTTAACAAAGAATTTTGCTGTTACAAGTTTCCTTAACAATAAACGGTGTCACAATGTTAATTTGCTGTAACAGCTATGAATGTAGTTTATATTTCTAAAGATTGCATTTACTTTCTCGTAAAAAAATAATAAAATACTTATTGAGTTCAGTTTTGTATGCTTTAAATGTTTTAGAACTTACTTCATGATTTTTTAAGTAAGTTGCAGCATGTTTCTTACAGTATGTGTTGCGATGCAAAATAATTACAATTAAATAAATAAATAATAGCATAAAATCTCAAAAAATCAAATAATAACGATTTTAAACCTGTCTGAAAATAGTTGATCTTTAATGCATGTTAAGAATTTATTTGTTAAGAATATATTTGTTTACCGCCAAGCAAACAAAGCAACAGGTAACATTGTTGAGTTATTTTTATCACTACAATGGAAAAAAAGAATTCCATTTAAAATTATCACTAGCTTAAAACTGAATTTATTCTTTAGTTAAATCGGTTTAGTTTATCTCTTTGAAGTTCCCACCAGAATATTTAAGAAACATCCCGTTTGCGGAAGATTTCTATAGGATCTTCATACTTTCCGTCTTTCGAGGAAGCATCTTGCATATATACACCCATTAAAAAACTATCTTTTTTTATTTCTACGCAGATATAATTTTCGAACATAAACAATCAAAACTAATAATAATTCATAAACAATTAGAAATGAGACCGTGCTACAATGATAGCATTAAAAACACGGTCCAAAAAACCAAGCGGTGCTAATGCTGCAATTATTAGAATTTTTTTAGCACAATTGTTCGAGACGCAATCATCTTTCTAGACGCTCTTACATTTTATTTTTCAAGAATTTCTAGAGACAAACATTTTATTGTAATTGAATTTCATGATGTAAACCTGAAAATTGGTTTATAAAACTTTGGCGTCTAAAATTCCAAGAATCACTCTTCCAGGAAAAATAAACTCCAGAGCGAAACGAACGAAGCATACGTGATTCGAGTGCATTTTTTGGGGCATGCAATATCCATTTTACAGCAGGGTTTCCAATTCACTCAATTTCTGTCAGCCTAAGTAAAATTTAAGCTAGTGTTTGAGCTCACTTTTTCATCAAAATGTATTACCGGGATGTGATAAAACTTTTACTATCCTTATCCCTTTCCCTGCGTTCATTAAAATTTATTTTTTTTTTCACTTGCGATTTTTATGAGCATGTTTTGCTTTACTGATTTTTTAGAAAATATACTGAATTTCAGTTCAATGAAGTGTGTGATTTTAAATTGTTTTAAAATAGGCATTTTTTACGTATTTAATATTCAACATTTTATGTGCAGTGGAACATCGGTAACTCGACACCCCTCAGGACAACGAAAATATGTCGAACTAAGCAGGTGTCAGCTAATCGAGGTTCAATAATGTTAACCATTGTAGTGTTTTCTGATTGCTAATTTATTAGTGTTTAGCGTAAACACTGTAAAAGATAATTTCATATTAATGATTCTTCCTTTATTTATTTTTTATTTATTGATTTGTTTACTTTTTTATGTTTTTGAAAGGAATACAATAAAATAAATATGACAATTTTGAATGTTTTATTAAAAATAAATATGTTAAATAAACAGAAATGCCCTGCTCACACTTGTTTGAAAAATAATTGTCGTGCTGGTACTGCCTTGTTTCTTTTCTGGACTGCCTATTGGGAATTCTCAAAAAGAGGGAAAACAATGAAATAACTGACTTGTAAATTAACTGAATTCTCAGAAGAGGTTAATGTGAAGAATATCATTTGCAAAAAGTGGACTAAAATAGGTAGTAGGTGTCGATTTATAGAGGTTTATGTAAATGTGTCAAGTTAAAGAGATTTAAACCCATTGAAATTAACGTTGGAAAGCAATTGAAGGGCAAGTGGATAAAACTGATATGTGACATTTTTTTACATTTCTAGAAAAAGCTTTCAAAAAATTGCTGTGTTAATTAAAAGTAAAAAGTATTTTTTTTTCAAAAATTGTCACATATCACCTGTATCCACTAGTCCCTTCGATTGGAAAACCAGCTGTCGACTTACAGGGGTAGTCGAGTTCTCGGCGTGTTGTGTTACCGAAGTTCCACTATATTTGTTAATGTATTGCTTTTCATAGACAAATCAATTAGCCTAAAACTATATAAACTACCAAAAAAAGAAAAAAAACCTACAGCTCGATCTGATTGCGTACATCTTAAAAAACAGTTTCTATATTTCCCAAATTCATATGTAATTATTCTCAAGTCATGGGCTTGTGGATGTCTGAAAAAGTGTGAAATGTGCTTGCGAATGTGATAAAACTGTCGAGAAAATTGTGCATTCCTATTAGTGATTTATTTGTTTATAATGTTCTCATTGATAGGTAGTACGCTATTTTGACCGTTGAAGCAATTGTGTGTTCTGCCTCGATGTACACGTCGGGTGTCGTTTCGTACATAAGCTGAACTCGCTTGCCTTAAAAAATGTTCTTGTAAACCAGAAATGTCAATCCAGTTACCTTTAAAGTTATGTGATTGAACGTTGCAATATATTCCTTTATTATTATTTATAATATTAAAGGACTGACAAAACCTTTAAAAAACGAAGTGTGCTATTTGGGTAATCTTTAATTTGTCTCTAAGTTCATACTGTATTTCTCATTGCAAATGTGCGCTGTTATTGATTCGCAACATCGAACGCTTAAGCTCTTGTTAGACACTCATTTAAAGCTAAAGAATTGCAAAGTTTTTGACTACCTGTTGATTTTTCATCAAAGTTTACCACTGATTAATATGTAAGAGTCAAGAACTAGTAAAATAATCTCAAAAGGGCGAGAATTGGAAAAAAAAATATTGGGAAGACGAGAGTCTTTTTTTATAAAAGAAAAAAATAAACAAAAAATTTAGTTTCAAATATTGGTTAGGCTCAAAAATGTAAGTTCTGTGGCATAATTTCTTCCTCTCCCACAAATGCGAATTCCAAAAATTTCCTGTTTTTTCCCCACGTTTTTAATAAATTTTATCGGAACGTTAAAATGCTGTAAAGTATAAATGCAGCGTTAAAAAAACACAAATGCGCAAGGTTACTGCATACACGTGTTTCGGCGTTACAAGAGACGCCCTTTTCAATGCAAAAAAAGTGTGAGCTTATGGATGCACATAAATCCGGCTTTTGTCGGATGCCTGTATTTGTACATCCGACAAAAGCGGGATGTTTGTGCATCCATAAACTCACTTTTTTAGCCTACTTTCCCGTTAAAAATAAAAGAAAGACGAAAAAAGTATTAAAAGTGGCTTAATGCATCTAAAAAATATCGCCAAGTGCAAAAAATATCGCCAAGTGAAAAAAATATCGCCAAGTCCAAAAAATATCGCCAAGTTAAAAAAATAAAAAGGTAAAATGAATATCGGAAAATTAAAAATTTGAAAGTAGGGTATTGAGATGGGGAATTTGTGTGTCTGTCTGTCGGTCGGTCGGTCTGTCGGTCTGTCTGTCCCCCCCTAATAACTTTTGAATGAACATTCCGATTTGGACAAACTTTTTTTTATTGGAAAGATCTCGGCGAGTACAGCTCATTCCCATATTTGATTTTTCGATTTGAACAATTTTTGGTGCAACTTTAAACCGTTCAAACAACCTGGCCCGCGATATTAACTTTTTAGTTAACAGTCCGATTTGAACAAACTTTTTTTTGTTCGAAAGATTTTTTCAAGGGTACTTCATTCCCGTATCTACATTTTCGATTTGAACAATTTTTCGTTCAACATTGAACCGTTCAAACAAGCTGTCACCCCTAATAACTTTTGAGTGAACAGTCTGATTTAAACATTTTTTTTTTTTTTTTTGTTCGAAGCATTTCGGCAAGGACACTTAATTACCGTATTTAAATTTTCAATTTGAACATTTTTTCGTTCAACATTGAACCGCTCAAGCAACCTTTCTCCACCTAATAACTTTTAAATGAATCGTCAGAATTGAATAAACTTATTTTGTTCGAAAGAGTTCGTAGAGACTCATTCCCATATTTCACTTTTCAATTTGAACCATTTTTCGTTCAATGATGAACAGTTCAGAAAAAATTTAACATGAGCGCCTACTAGAAAATTTAAATTGAATGTTGATTCTGAACTTCAAGGCGGATTTCCTTCAAACTAACTTTGTAAGAAAATGATTTTGATAAATAATGTATTGTAAAGTACTTTTCTGAATAATCTTCTGTGAGGACTCTGATTCCGACTCCGACTCTGCAAACATGGCGGAAATGCAGGCTCAGAAAAAAATGACTGACTGGGCAGACGATTTTTTTGTTTATTTATTTATTTGTTTTGTTTAATTTATTATTATTATGATTTTTTTTTTTTTTTTTGGCAGACGATATTTTTTTTTTTTTGCTAACAAAAATTTTTTATTCATGAGAGCATTTTATTCTTTATTTATATTTAACAACTGGCAACTGATTAAAAATGAAATTCAAGACATTTTATTAACTAACGAGTTTTTTTTTTCTTTTTCTTTCTTTGATAAAATGTGTTTTGAAGTTCTTTGTACTTTTATTTTATTTATTTTTTTTTTCTTTTGAAAACGATTGTGGAATTTTTCTACGGAACAACTATAACAGTTACATTCTTTAAAAAGTGCGACAAAACTTAATTGACTCGTTTATTTAATTTTTACGTGTCTATTTCATCTGATGAGAGGGGTATATTTTGCTTTTAGAAATCAGCTTTAAGTGCTATAGAGATATGTTTGACATAATTTTCAGTTTCAGATAATCAAGATAATATTGATCAGATGCTACAATGCCGATGTCGGTGTACGGGAAAGTAGGCTCGTTTAGTTCTTGACAGAACTTCTTGTTTTGTATTGAAGAAGGCGTTCCTTGTAACGCTAAAACATGTGTCTGCAGTAACGCTGCGTATTTGTGCTTTTTTAACGTTGTATTTATCCTTCACATTTATTGCAAAAAGGTACTTATTTTCTTCGTCAAAATGCTGTTTTCCATTCTGATTGTTTGTCTCATATGATACATTTTCAGTTGTTCGGTGCTTTTTCCACAGTTCCACTCAATTAAGGCAGATCAAGAAATAAACCAAAAAATTTCAATTTTTTATGCGCACGTTACTCCCCCAATAGCACCTTTTCCGTAATACCCATCATCAAAATAAAAAAGCCATTTTCAACACCCATGTATGTCCAACATATATTTTCTCCATTAAATTCTGATTTCTTCAAAAAGAAATATATGCCTCTCACAAAAAAATACAAGTAAGTTTGCTTAAATCAGACTGTTCACTCCGAAGTTTTTATAAAGGGACGCGTTTTTTGAACTTTTCAGAATTGAGCGAAAAATTATTCATTTCGAGAATTCAGATACGTTAAAGAGGTGTCCTTGCCGATATCTCCCCTCCCCCGTAAAAAAAAGTTCATTCGAATCTCACTGTTCATTGAAAAGTTATTTGGTTAGTCAAACTAGTTGTTTTGAACTGTTTGAAAACTGAAGGAGAAATCTTTTCAATTTTTAATTGTTCGATATTTTAAAGTGTTTACTTATTTTTTAACTTGTTTGTGTTTATTTTTAAGAGGCATTAAGCTCTTTTTAATGAGTTGTTTGACTTTATTTTGCTTAAATGAAAAATTAGACTAAAAACCAAATTCCTAATAACAGGCCTTTGCTTAACCATTTAACCAACATCAAGTACTCTTTAGATCTTTGGTAGTGTTCAAAAAGTCTAAATAACTGCTTAGGTGATATTTGCTGGTTAGTAATGGTTCTTTAAAAAAAATGCCAGTTAACCCCGTTTGGAAAAATGTCGAATTCTCAGCTTTCTCAACTAATTCATGTTTTGTAGCCAATTTTTATCCGTTAGATACTACTCCTTGAACAAGATTTCCAAAAATCTACACAATATCGTGGGGTGAGAAAACTAGCATATTCATGTCATTAATTTTAATAAAATTCGTATGATGTTTTCTAGAAGTTTTAAAATGACTTGGGCTTTGTGCTGCAATAAAACATTAGGCAGTATCACAAAAACCTCAAAGCAAGCGCAACTACAAGTACCAGAAAATCTGGGATGAATTAGTTTTCACCGTTTTGAGTTCCATGTATTCAGCTGTAATTTCTGGGACCGCAGAGAAAGTTTTATCTCCCCTAAACTTTTATTTTTAAACAAATGTTGATTTTTTTTTAATGTTTATACATCCTTGCATATAAGATCTAGGATTACTAAGGACTCTGGGACGAAACCGTTACGTGTTATGATTCTTATAATCAAAGTCCCACCAGAAAAATATTTTCTCAGCTATAGTATTATGCTCCTACTACGTTTTTTAACAGTAAGTATCCTTTAGTAGATGAATCGTGTTGTATATCTTGAATTAAAATGTAATATTAAACAAAATTTTCAACTATAAAGGAATACTAAACCTTTTCACTGCTTAAGTATTACACATTGTACAAAAAAGTATTTTTAATTCGTGAAATAAATATTTGTGAAAATTAAGAACTCATGGATTGAGGTACTTTTAATTTTCATTCCATAAATAAATACAAATTAAGATAGCATTATTAAAGTATACGTTAAATACCTTTTTAGAACTCCTTATTCTATCGAACTCTGTTTAAATTTTTTTCAGCATTTTATTCTTCCTTTTCTCCAGAGAGATATTCCTTTCACAATCTGTTATTTTACTCTACTAACGAAATCAAATATTTGATGAAAATATTAATATCAACAGTTCCTGTAAACTTCTTCTTAGAACAAAAAAGAGACAGTTTCCAAGGACGTGTCGCTTATCCGTAACATTATTCTAGAAGAATTTCTTTTGAATCTACATAATTTGAAAAGACGTATAATCCCTACAGATTTTTCTCCCTCTCAGAAAAGATATCGCTGAAATATTTCTTCGAAAAAGTAATACATCAGAATTCTGTCATTGAGATGTAGAGGAAGATTTAAAGGTATATTGCTCTGTAGATTTTCTTCAATGTGTTCTTGAAGTACATCTTTGAAATAATACGATGCGTTATGTAGAAGATTTTACATGTTGTCATTGTTCTTTATTTTAAAGTCCCCCATTTGTCACTCACCCCTTATGTTTACAGTGTTTTGTTTTTATAAGAACTATTTTTATTTTAAATAAAAAATGCAAAGGAAGTTAAAACTTTTTTTCCCTCATTCCAGTTTTCTTTTTTTTTCTTTTTTAAAACCTGACAAAAAATGTAATTTATTATTTTTTATTTTATAATATTGTAGCAAGACTATGAATTTTTTTCTTCAATACGTTACATATTTTAGCCTCTTAGGTTTTTTTTTTCATGTCCAAGATTTAAAATTCATTTAGTCTAGTCGAGTTTATGCTTAAAAAAAGGCATTAGTGAAGACTTGTATTTTTTCTCTATTTATCTTTTTTTCGTTATTTTCTAAATAATAATTTAACCAGTATTCATATTCTTGCCGGTTTTAAAAAGTAATCTTAGACAGCCAAAAAAAGGAAGAAATGTATAAAAATAGTTATTTTGAATAAATTAACGATTTAGTAATATGAAACCCCAATATGCATAAAACATGTTAAGTAAAAAGGAAATAATAATAAGAATAAAGATCACATTTTTTCTCCCTTTCTTTTTTAACGTTACATTCATGAAAATATATTCTTTACCTTTTCTGCCTTTTCAGTATCGTTTTAATGTATTTTTGTTTGCTAAATATATTAATTAACTAGTCTCACGGGGAAACAGACTTTAATGTCAATATTATATTACGTACTTTTTTTTGTGAAATGTTACAATTAGACTAGACCTTTTATTAATCATTAAATTTCTTCAAACTGTTTTTTATAAATGAGGTTTCCCATCTAATTAACTTGACATTCAAAACGATGCTGCTGACATAATATATTATCAGCATTAGTTTTTCATCTGTCCTGGAAAAAAAGTCGTAATATTAAGTTATTATTTTTACTTGTACTAGTAATAATGATTTTTTCTTATGGTTTGACGTTTTGTAATGAAATATAAGAGGTTTTTAATGATGTATAACAGTACCTTAAATCTTACAAAAATGGGATTATACGTCATAATTTTTGAGAGTTTATTTTGTTTCCAGCTACTATTTGTATGGTGTTCCATTAATGCTATATAATATTGATCTAACAGATATATGCAAAAAATTATACCAGTATTAAGAATGTAGGAAACGACCAAAGAATCCAATACATAAAATTGCTAACTAATTGAATAGAAAATGCATACAAATTTATACTGATAAAACAAATTTATACTGATCTGAATAATCATTTTTTTAAATAACTCACGAGTGAATGTGCATGTGAAAAGAGTAGATTTTTAAAATTATGTGAGTAATCGTAATTTTTATGATATAAAATAAACTCATGCATAAATATTCACGTAAAAAACACAAAGAGTTTCACCTCTTCATACACAATATATTTTTAAATTTTCGTTACTATACATTTTTTTTAAGCCTTATATCATAGAATTGCTCAAATGCTACATTTTTAACTTATATAAAGTTTAACTACCTTTAAACTTCTTTTCCCATGAGTTTATATTTTACACTATGCACATGCACTATGCAGCTCATACCCTGTAAAACTATACATACTCTGTAGAAAGAAGGTTTGGCGAAATAGGAAATAAAAGGTATTATACTTAACAGTGACAATTGAATGACAAAAATTAATACGTTTAATAAATATTTCAGAGTCATTTCATACTGACTAGCGTAACATTTGCAGATGATTTTCGAACTCTTTTTATTTGAAACCTCAAGTATGTAGAATCATTTAAGGTTTAATTTGTAGATTTAAAATGTGCATGCTTAGTATGTCATTTCTACCAAGAATTTGAAACAACATAGCTGCCAATGGATACTTTTCAGCAAAAATGGCGCAGTGTCTAGCGTAACATTTTCGAAAACAATTAGAAACGGGGAAGACTTGATAGCAATACTGTTGACTTTTTAGTCTTTCGCTTTTGAATAGTTTTGAATGTGCGGAGAGTCCATCTATAATTAAATCATTGCATTTATTAACATAACCTTATTTGTTTAAAATAACAATTTGACCCCGCCTCATCAGCTTTGGAAAAAACTAAATCCGGGTTACTGAGATTGTAACTTATTTTAAATCTGTTTGTTCGTACTTCTTTACACGTTATCCCGTTTTACTAATTTTACAGTTTTCTTCTGATTTTTTTTACAATTTTCATTATATCTTCATCATTAAGTAATCAGAGAACATGCGTGAGGAACTTAGTGCTTTGCATTAGTGTTTGCCTTAGTGTTTTGTTCAGATAACTTAAACTACGGAGGATAGCGTATCAAACTATATCTCATTTGTTAAAAGAGCGAAAGGAAATCTGTCGTAGATGTAGGGTGTTGCAGAAAGAGTTCTTCCATATTACGCCTTAAGCAAAAATTAATTCGATAAAACTATAATGTATAATTTTACAGTCACACTGCAGTATAGGAGAAATGCATTTGATATTTGGAACAGAATAAACCGAGAAACTATAGAGCTAAAGATAGCTACTAGCTATCCTCCAATTACCCCCCCCCCCCTTTTCAACAAGTAAAGGCACAATGATAAATCCATTTTAAAAAATTTGGAATAACCGTGCATGTATATAGACTGTTAAAACTACAGGTTACACAAGGCACCTTTAAGGGTAAAACGTTGTAGCACCAGCAGCAACACAAGAGGGGTGCCACTTGACTCCCTGTGGCAACCTTGAAGGTACCATTTGGCTCCTTAGGTTGCCATACCCCATGGACCATCCCATGGGGTGCCATAACATACCCATACCGATCCCAAGTAGCACACTTCGTTTTTTAAAGGTTGTAAAATGGTTATTAACGTTGTAACAACCGCTTAAAAACGTTTATAAAACGTTTAAAGGCTATTTGTGCTACATGGGATAGGGTGCCACATGGAGCCAAATGGCACTTTCAAGGTGACACAGGGAGTCAAGTGGCACCCCTCAGGGAGTACCGCTAGTGCTACAACTTTTCAACCTTTAAGGTGCCTTGTGCAAACTGTAGTTTTAACAGTGTGTGTAAGTGTGTATATATTATATATCTATATATATATATATATATATATATATATAAAGAGAGAGAGAGAGAGATAATGTACATACATACATAAAAGATTAAAGAAAAAATAAGACCAAGTTCATTACATAATTTTATTAATTACTCTTCATTTTTAATTTCATAAACACAGTGTACATTTTATCAGCATATCATACTTTCAGATGTCATAATCTACGATCATATACAGAGATGTGAAGCAATGCTCTATTTACAATAGCAACATGAATGAATGTCTGTTACAACGGAAATGATTAGCAATAACGAATCGTGTGCTCTTGTTAAACGATGAATACTTACAGAAGCACTCAGCTGGGACGTCATTTAGGAACGGTTTAGAATGGAAGAGTACACAATAAAGATGCCACTTTTATTCTGGGGTGATAGTTATATAGTTTTTTGTCATCCAAAATTATGCCTCTGATTAATAACATTTTCATGGTATTAAACAATGGAAAGAATAACTTCTGTGTCCTAAATGAAAATTCATCAATATATTGTTTTTAGATAGAAATATCTGGGAATTACTATTTAATTGTAATATACATACATAATTGCAATAAATTTTAACTATTAATAAGTTAAAACAATGTATGTCAATTCTTCACTAGTATTATTAAAACCAACAGTTATTAAAAATCATCTTTTTTTTCCTCTCATTTTTACACTTACTCTTTTGCTCAGAGAGAAGATAATGTGTGGGCCTCTTTGTAAGTATAATTATAAGTTTTTAAAAATGGTATTGGACTTAAAGTTATCTATTTAGAAGAAAACGAAAAAAAAAAAAACATGTTCTAAGTTAATTTCCTGTTTTCTTCCATGATCGAAAAGAATGTGAATTGTGTATTACACAACAGCAACCTTGAATCTGCAATAAGCACAAATTACTTATATATCCATCCGTGTACTTATATTCACGGCACAATAAGTGCCGTGAAGATATACACGTCATAAGATATTATTATGCCGTGTATATTAGGGTGGTTCACAAGCCTATGGTAAAAAAAAAGTTTTGTCCTAGAGGTCACGGCGGTGGCTCATTTTTTTACCTTTATCCACCCTAATATACTGCCAAAATTTCAACCTCCTACTTAAATAAAAAGACGGTGCTCAAAGCTCTCATAGTTCTCCAGTTTTTATCAATTTCAAGCGTTTTTCGGTTGAGCGGCAAAAAAAAAAAATCTGGGTGTTTTCCTATCATTCTTGCTGATTCTTATGTTCAACGATCCCCTGAATCCTGATATGGCCACCCTTTTCCCCCATTGCCTCCCACTTTTCAAAAATAGCGCCCCCCTCCCCTCCTAATTTTCATTAGATTTTAACAATTTCATAGATATTATTTGGAGGGGAAGGAAGCATTATATTTACCATTAACAAAAATTCTTCTGTAGGGCTAGACATTCTTCTGTAGGGAGAAAAGTTCAAAATAATAAACATTTTTTGCAAGTAAGAAGACTCATGGGGGTATTTTACCCTCCCCTTAAATCTTTAACCCTTAAATCTTTAACATATCATCAACAACTTATTTTTTCCAGCTTCAAAATTTCGCCAATTTTTTTGTGCAACACAATAATATCGGACTGCCTTCTATGACTCCCATGTCCAAAAAATTTTTCAAGCTGTAATTTTTTTTAAACCTTGGAAAAATCGCATGTTACATATGAGTCGCACCGCAGATTTCCTTCCATAAAGAACCTTTGTGTTCGAGCGATTACCGTGAAGAGGGAAACGGAGATCATATTTGAATTCAGTGGAGCATTTTACATAAGAAATAGCAAGAAAAGTGTCAGATACATTTGAAGTTCATTTTGTGTCGAGCAGTGTTGTTATACTGAAATTTGCTAGAAGATTTTAATTAAAGCCAAAATATTTAAACTTCTTGGTATGCAATTCAACTTTCTACGTATAGTTATATGTAGATTTTATTTGGGGGAGGGGAGAGAGAGACTTTTAGTATTGAATATTTTGTCTTAGCAAGGATAAGTACTCAATTTTCTTCAACAGCAGGTAAAAAAAACTGCTTATTGTATTCGTTATTGAAAAAAATTCTGTTAAATTCTTGAATTATTTCAATATTTTCCTCAACAACGTTATTCACCATTATTTATTTATTTTAATTTTTTCTTTTAATTCTGTGATTGATATTATATATTTGCATTCGTTGGGACGTAGGACGAAGAATGTTAGAAAATAATCTCTAATATTCATGTTTGAAAAAAATCCAATCGTTCTGTACTACACTTGCTATATTTCACATCTTTATTTTTATAATAACTTGCTTTTCTTTCAACTGGAATGTGATACAAAAAACTACGTCAAACTAATTAATTCACCAGAAAGGTGTCACAAGTACTTTAACAAAACTGTCCTAGTTGTTATTTCAATCTCCAGGTCGTTCATATCTTATAAGGTTTTTTCCAAGTTTAGATATTTCCAGAAGTTTAATAGCAAATGGAGCATCTATTAAAGTTCAATCTATTTGTTTTACTGTACAAAAAGGTGCTAAAACTGTAGGAAGTGTTGTACCTAGGTTTTTCTCTCATGATTAGATTATATGAAAAAATCTCTTTCTTATATAGGAACATACATATTTTGAGGCATATAAGAGACTGAATTTTCTCATATAGGCTCCCTAATTGACTAGTAATAACTCAATTATCTCTTTATAATCAGCCAGAGTGACCATAGATTTATCTATAAAGTTATAAAAGCTTACAGTGTTGAAGTTTCAAACTTGTTAAAGTATTTTTTAAGTTCTATGTGCAGCATTCTTTTTTTTTTTTTTTGTTTAATTCTTTGCCAAACATTTTTTCGCTTTAAAGTTATTAAAAAGAATAGAACTTGTGAAGAATATGATGGCCAAAGTAAGCGTGAAGTAAATATTTTTGCCTAAATTTCAGATTAGTTCTATGCCAGACTAGTTACAATAGTTTATTTTGTGTAATTAGTTTTTATAATTTAATTCATTCTTCTTGTGATGCTGTTAGCACTATTAATTTAAAACTTTAAATCTTACAATTTTCTTCTCTGCATCCCACTACTTTAAAAACATAATAAACATTTTGCACAGCTCTACCACAACTCTATTTTAGAAAGCGTAAGTTTTGAAAATCATAGCGCAACATATAGATGAGTAGTACTGCAATCTACATTGTATGCTGCGATCTACTAAATAATCGATTGTATCATAGTTATTGCTATATGTATTCAAACGATTAAGAAACTTTCCAATTGTTTGAACTAATATTTATGAGTTGGAAAATGAGAATAATTGAAAAAAAATATCTTCCAAGAAAATGGTCTCTTTAGTTAGAAAAACTCAAAAATTGCGAAAATTACGAAAAATCGTAAAAATTAAGGGTGTTTGAGCACCATCTTCCATTAAGAGTAGGGAGTTGAAATTTTAGGGGAGTGATCTGATACATAAATGTAAAAAAAGTAGGGTGCGCCTTGGTCCGTAGCAAAAAAAAAATTTTTTTGAACCACCCTAGTGTATATCTTTAATTTCGAGGTACCTTGTTCAATTTTTAAAAATACGCCTCACTGCAAAAATTGCAATTTACTATTAATCTTTAAATAAAGAATAATTGCAAATTACCATACATGAATATAGAATGAAACACATTTCGACAAAATCTCCTGAATATATATTGTTATTATTAAATTATTATTATTATTATTATTATTATTATTATTATTATTATTATTATTATTATTATTATTATTATTATTATTATTATTATTATTATTATTATTATTATTATTATTATTATTATTATTATTATTATTATTATTATTATTATTATTATGACATATTTGAACATGAATTTAGTTATTTCAATAACGTACAATATCGAGAGATCTTTATATATCTAAATTTAGGTTACTTATATGACCCTAAAATAAAAATTGATATGTTTAAAAGTTAGTTGGTGTTAAATACAAACGTTGTGTAGAATGTGAAGTCAAGTTACTTTACACCATTATAGCTCAAGAAAAAAAGATAAAATAATAGTACATCTCTCCATTAAGTTAAACAAATCACGAAGTTTCTTCGATTCTGCCGCACTTTCCACTTGTTTAATTTTAAGGTAAAACAGTTAATAGTTTCAACAGTTTTCTTCAACAAGCACTTTTAAAACTAACCTAATTGTAGCACCATATTCCATGCTAATACTAAACCAACTGTAGCAAGCTCTTTCATTATTTTCGAAACTGGAATTCATTCGACTGTCACAACATCAAGATTTTAGTAATTATTCTGAAAATAAATGTATTTACATTGCATCTGAAGAAATTGTTACTGCGCAAATACTTAATGCCATTATGGCTATTTACATTATTTTTAGTAAATGCGGTAGAAGTTGGAAACGCTTAAAAGTGTTTTTTGGAAATTGAAAAATGAAGAAGTTTGGGATATTTTGTAACTTTGAAATAAAGTGTTATTGAATTGCTTAAAAGTTAACTCGATGAAATTTGTAATTAAGGATTTTCATGTTGAGAATTTTTTTGATGGGCAAAAATGTTTTATAAGTATTGACATTAAGAAAGTACTCCTTACTTTCTTACTTAAAAAATAATCCACCATCCATTGTGTTTCAGCATTTAATCGATACTTTCAGAAGAACTACATGTTTGCGTGGGTATTGAAACACTTAACTGAAACTGACCATAGAACTTTCCCTCACGCAAAAAAGACATCATATATGTACCATGCTATAATTGGCCAAATTCACAAGGACAAGTTTTCTTTATTATTAACAAATTTGGGTTCAAGACACAGAAACGATATTGTTTTTATTTCCCTAGAAAGTACATATTTGAAATCTATCTCATTTAAGTTGTTTCGGAAGTAAAATATATGCTCCTTAATCAAAAACATTATTATAGTTTTGCTTTAAAATATCCTACAATAATTTTAGAACATTTAAACGTAGGGTTTAGTAATATGTTACTTCGACAAAACCGGCAGCAGATCAATTTGTCTTATTAAACATAATAAGTTAATTAGCAATACTAGCTTTGTCACGATAAATACAGAAAGTTAACTCCCATCAAATCCCTAACTGAAAAATACAATTACTTTTAGTAGGTTTTTGTTTTCATCAGTCTGCAGAACATGAAGTCAATTTGTAGAAAAACAAGACATGGAAAAAAGATGCACTGTCAATATTTACTGTAACATAACTCTACCTAAATTCCAGACTAGCGTAAGTCACACGATCACAACTTTCCAGACAGAGTAAAAGCGTTTGTCTGGTGCACTCAAATTTTGGAACTCGAGCTCTTATAACACTGGTAAATAATTGTTTTATAATATTACGCTGTAGAGGCTCAATGCAGCATACAATTCCACAAAATTTCAATAATAAACGGAATTTCGATATTTTATGACTTACGTTAGTCTGGCACTGAGTACAGACATTACATGAACAATACTGTACAGTTGTGGCTTTCATTTTTACTTATTTTTTCTCCAAGATCAAGTGATATTTTTTTTTGTACTTCTGCATGAGATATTATGGCTTATGATTGACGAGCTTATACTTTTTTAGAGTAAAAATAATTTTGTTCAAAATTTTCTAATGCATTATAGAAAACATTAGCCTCATATTTTGTATTAAAAATTCGCTTTAAAAAAGAACAGTAATCACGATTATTTATAAAATCGTCATAGTGCCATTAACTTTTTCCCACCTGGAATGTAATTTCTAAAGTGTAGGATTATTTTCTGAATTCACTTAAATTCCCTCTAGATTATAGTTGACATAAACGATAATCAAATTAGGCCCTTATGAATAAATTGTCTAATGTTCTAATATTAACCGTGAAATAATTATCAATGTGAATAATATGCTAACGGTGTGTTGTTTTAAATTTGCTTTTTTTTCCTTCCAAAATAATACTAACAGTATAAGCATAAATAAATTAACAACTCAATTTTAAAGGGTCAAAATGTTAATACAAATATCAACGTGGTAAGTCTTTTTACTAAAATAGAACATTTTGTTGTTGTACATAACACGTGAATTAAAAAAAAAAATTAATAATATTAATAATTTGCTTTTTTTGTCAGGATGTTAGTAACTGGAAACGTTTCTTACGCTGAGAAATGTTCTGGAGATTAGGTTTACCATTATATTTTTCAATGATAGACAGGATTTGTGACCGCGTAATTTAAGTGCTCTTCAAAATATATTAAAATTTGCAAATGAAGCACATTCTTCGTTTTCTAAAGAATACATGGATATGGAACTCAATAAAATCATTTTTTTAATTGCATTGTTTACTACGATGAAAAACAGCATTTAAAACAAATGCTTTACAAGAACGAGTTGAAAACGTATTAGTTAAAACTTTTAGATAAACGTAACCGTTTTCATTTTGTGTCCGTAGCTTGATGGCATTAAATCATTTCTTTACAAAAAGTATGTTCTGCATGTACAGGATAGCTTTGAAATATCAAATGTAATTACAAAAACGGATGAATCATGATTGATTGCCAAACATATTTAATAATGGTTTAATTCAGGAAAAAATAGTTCCGTCCAACTTGATAGCAGCTTCTGCACCATCGTAGAACTCATTCACCAAACAGTCATATCTCTTGTAGTGATATAAGAATGCATTAAGATATAATAAACTGAAAATACAAACCAGTCTCTTTTTACGGATAAAAATGGCTATTAATCACTTGTAATAAGTATATCTTTAACGATAATGTTCCATTAACATACTAAGATGCCTTGTGAGTTTTTCACAGAGTCTCTTCGTTATACCAAAGTTCACATTATCTGAAGGGGGAAAAAACTTACAGAAGCAATGTCATCTGTAAAAAGTTTCACATAAACTTAATTCAAAGATTTGATGCTCACACATCTCAAAAGTTCTATGAAAACGAAATTTTCAGATTTAAACACATCACTGATAAGTACACACGGTGGTAAAATTTGCCTTCCAGCCTTAATAAATATCAATCTTGGGTTTAGAAATAGTGTTCATCAGCACGTCCTGACGAAGGTGGAGCGTATCCTCTATCTCAGACTCAGTTAGTTCTAGTTAATCATACAGAGGACAATAACAATAATTCCAATCACCGTAGTAAAGATGGGAAGAAAAACTCTGTACCGAAATGTCCACTTCTCTTTGGGAAGTTTCTGGAGATACTTAATATATTTTATAAAGAGCCGAAAGCTCGTTATTGTAGGTGTCTGGCAATAGATGGCGCTGTCACCTCGGGACAATGGCTGTTATCAGGAGGAAGAACAGGAAGGAGAAACTTGGACTGGAGGATGATGATGTGGAAATATTAGCATCGTGCTGAATTGCTGCGGGCCTTTCTCCTGCAAGAGAATACATGAAAAATTCATACTTTAATCAAACTATACTGCATTCACTGCAAAATTTATATTCAGTTGTCGGGCATTTCATTGCATGAGATTTAATTTATCTTCAGAGTGCAAAGCCAGTCAGCGCTAAGATTTAACAAAATGTAATGCAACTTTCAGAATTTCTTATTTTTTACGAAGGATTTCTTTTTTGATGAGGAGAAAGATTTAAATTTATTTTCTTAACTCTGCAAATGTACTCTTGTAAGTTTGTCTACAAGAATACTTATTTTAATGAATTAAAAGCATGTAATATTACTTTTAAAATATATGTTCGACTTTAACTCTTTTATTTTTCTTTATTTGGAAAGACTCATGCTGACTGTAAGACATTTATTTTAAAGCTAACAACATTTTTGCGAAAACAATTTTGTTATCTACCTTTTTCTTGGCGGCTTTAAGTCATAATAATAATTAACCTTTTAGATACGTTCGAAGTGTATTTATAAATATTTGTTCAAGCTTCAGAAACATAGTAAATTAGTTAAAATCGTTTTCAAAATTCCAAGTCCAATGCTAGGAATACAAAAAAGTAACGGATTTGTATTAATTGAAATTTTTTTATCACCCTCAGTGGTGTAATTGCCCTCGTCATCAAATAGCTTTTGCTATCAAGTGTATACATTTTAAATGCCAGATAAATATGAATAAACTAGTTTTGGATAAAAATATGAAAATGTGACAGTACACAAGTTCTATTTGTAAGTTTGTCTTTCTATTATTTTAGCGATCGAAATGAACAAAAACCAGGTGCAGCGATAACTGGTGAATATAGTTAGGTACTTCCTCTTGAATATAGTTAGGTACTTCCTTAGGCCTACCTCTTGAGAAGTGCAGTCTAGCATATTCATAACTAAGAAATGCTTAAAACAAGCATATGACAGCCAGTCAAAGAATTTCGTAAATGTGAAGAAAAAAATAGGTGCACACTGGAAAAATTTTACATCGCTTATTAAAAGAGTAATTCCATTACTATATGAACTACCATTATTACTTTCATTACTCCAACTATTTTATTGGAAATAATACATTTTAACTGCTGCGCTTAAACAACTTGAAAGTGAAACATAAATTGCACTGGAAAATGTAATTCTTGTGCTAAGTCGTTTGATGCATTTTAGATATTCTTTTAGTTGGGCAACATGTTTAGTTTAAATAAAACTAGCATAATAATAGGTTTAGAAAGAAAAGCTGAAAGAAAACTAAAAACGAGCCTAGTAAACGGATAAAAGAAACAAAGTTAAAACACAATTTATGATAAAGAAGAAGACAGCAAATCTGACAAGTACCATAAGTACCGTTTAAGACGTATACGGAAATACTCGTGGCCTCCGTATTAGATGGACAGCACGTGTAGTTTCCGGAATCATCAGCTGTCGCATCTTTGATATAAAGTCTGCTGATGGCTGAGTCTCCAGTACTCTTTTGAATAGTGATTTCACCACGGGATGAGTCATAGTTGATCATCCTGTCATCGTGGTACCAAAAGACGAAGACTGGAGGCTCCGGGCTTTGGGTAATGATGCAAGTTAAGTTGATCGAACTGCCAGTTTTCACAAAGAGAGGATGCGGCCCCAGAATATCTGCCTTGGCAACTAAAAATAAATTATATATATATATGTGCGTTAAATTGTGCCTTTTTGACAATTTGCGTTAAACTTTAAATTGAACAAGATAAAGAGTCGTTATTTGTGCTCATGCATTAAATTGTTTAATATTAGAACTTGATATTGAACTCATTGAACTAAAGAACAATATGTTATTAAACTAATTTTACTTGGTTTATTATCAAGATTACATTTTCAGTGACGAAGAGAAAAACCTGCCTATTACAAGAAAAAAGAAAGAAAAAGAAACATCAATTTTTTAGTTATAAATTTTAATCCACAACAGATTTACGTGTATGTTATTCATTCAGTTTTATTAAGATGAATACATAGTTTCTTAAGTCAGTATTATGCACACGGGAGAAAAGTATCGATTCCGTTTTGACTTTCATAAGAAATAAAATGTTTAAATTTTTTGATCATGAAATAGTTTTATACTGGTAGTTCGCTTTGTTAGGCATGTTAAAAACTGAATAAAATCAGTAAGAGTTATAATGAAAAAGAGTAAACGAACAACAGTGTGGTATAAAAAAGTACTAGCAGAAAGTCGAATTCTAAAAAAACGGTGAACCATGCCTTTGTAAAATATTAGACTTAGAGTTCTAATTGAAACTACAAGGAGTCTTATGTAGTATTATATAGAAAATTAACAATGCACCATAGTGCGTGTTAATTCCGTACAATGCTCGCCACATTTAAGTTTGAGCCGAATGTCGGACCAAAAACTCCATTACATTGGCTGTGTCTTGTACGTATGTATATAATCTACAGGTGCAGCAATGAGTTTTATGATTTTATGGCTAATATCTTATGGAATTATGTACTGTGATGCGGCTTTAAACAACATATTAGGTGTAAAACTTCAGTAAAACATTTATTGTTGTTAAGATATTCATGAAAATTGAAATTATAAACAGAATATATAAGTTCTATAAGTAAGGTTCACATATTTCAACCTTTAATATTGGTAATATAAAGGGTTTGCTGAAAGAGAACACATCTGATCTTTCTATAACAAGTATGAGACTTGCTTAAATATCTACGCATATGTCTATGGATCTAAAGCTTTATTTTATCGACCTTGATGTCTTGTTTATTAAGCATAATAACTTGAACATTTATTTGTCACAAAAACGCGCATAAATTGTAACAAACACGTCATCAAACAACATTAATTTACACTAGACATATATCATTAAAAGTTTGTAAACGAATTCGTCACATCGGATGAATCGGAAGGAAAAATTGTCTTCTAGTGTGCAAGATCCATACGTAAGCGTTACGAACTTGTTCATACTCTTTAGTAGCGTATGAAGTTACCTATTATGCAGAAAAAACATAAATTACTACTGTGTTAACTTTTCAGAGGTTTCTCTCTAAGGACTATCAGTCTAGAATTAGAATAACATGTGTTGATATGTCAATAGTGTAATTAATAAAAAGCCTTACAGCATTTGCAGAAAAACAGCACTATTACTTGTGATAAGTTCTTAAATCATGACTATACTTGACAATTTTAAAACGTCACAATATCTACTTTTCCTCACAATTAGCTCAAATTGACCTTAAAAAAATAAAACCATGGTTCCTTTTATTATTCTTAAATGCGACATTGTCAAAAAATAAGACTAGACTAGCTGCCAGGGCAGCTAGATTAGCTTCCTGCGGCATGCTGATGCATAACGTCCCCCCTCTCTAACTTTTACCTCATTCTGAAATTATATTATTTGATATAATTTAATGTTCATTCGATTTCAAGACATACCACGCACGTGGCCCGGCGTTGCACGGGCACTTCGTTCCCTGAAAGTAGTGAGAAAAAAATTTAAAGAAACTACTCCCCGCCAAGGCGGCTCGCTTACAGGCGCTTCACGCCTTTACTTTTTTTCCTATATAAAAAAAATCATTCGAATTATTGAGATGCTTCGCGCCTTTAAGATGGTGAGGAAAGTTTCAGTAAGTTCAGGTCGCTCAAAGAAAAAAAGCAGACATAGATACTCAGTTTTTAATATAAGTAGATGGCTCTTCAACAAATAAATGTTTCAAAATATTACCAGTAGCTAGCGATAAAAATTCTACGTAAGTGGTCCGCTTATGAGTTTCGTGTTTGATTTAGTTAAGCCTTCATTCAAAATTCTCATTATCATTGTTATCACCGTTTCATAGCAACGACGGTTTGCAAGAATGGATTTCATATTTAATCATTTATTAGGCTTAATCGCTTTAAATTTGACTACTTATTAATTGATATCTTCGCCAATTAAAATCGTATAATTATATCAATTGAAACTAAAGAAGCTTGAAAAATTACCTATCTATCGGTACCTGGTTCGACTTTCAGTTCATTGGCGTTCAGGAGAAAGAAGCGTGACATAGAAAGATAGAAAGATAGTTAGAAAGAAAGATAGTTAGAAAGAAAGATAGTGAGAAAGATACTCAGTTTTTAATATAAGTAGATTGTCAGTCATCGCGTAACTAAAGGCTTACTGAAGGCTGTGGTTCAAACTACCCAAAAGATAACTTAAAATTTGGAAGAAAAAGAGAGATAATGTTGCATGTTTAGAGCTTTTTTTTTGTTTGTTTGAAATATCTTTGAAATAGAGTCAAATTTAGTTTCTGAAGGGTGGTAACTTCTTAAAATGTATACATAACTCAAATTTAGGAGCTTTGTGTCTTATATAAATTTAGTTTTTCCCTAGCACAATATGATAAGCTATAACATATACCTGCAAAAGAAAAGGGGGATATCATGTTGAAAAGAATGGAGCAGAGCGGTTTATAGGCTTAAAAAAACATCTGGTCTTTAATAGGTCTGGTATTAGTTAAACTAATAATTACATGAGCTTTTATCATTTTGTAATAATAAAACATATTTTTTGATAAATGAAGAAATATTAAAATAAGTGTGTCAAATTTTGAAAATTACTTATATAATTTGTTCGATGATGGCTATTCTTTTTTGACTGGGATCAACTATATGTTTACCCCACATTCCCCTACATTTACTTGCGTTTATCTCTCTTTATGACTTCTTTATTGATTAATTGTTCAAAGCTTATAAAATATACGGATGTATAGGGAAACTGAAACAAACATTAAAAAAAACAGAATTTTGCATGCACAATATAATTTTTGTATGTGTTTTCAGATTAATGTGTTTTCAGATGCAGATTCAGATTTATTTCCAAATATAGGACACTTTTTGATGTGCTTTTCGTTTTTTAACAGAACAGAGGCTCACAAATTTTGTTTTGGTGTC
>JAXGGA010017043.1:0-25261 GCA_038373865.1 Uloborus plumipes | reverse complement strand
AAGGAGGGGTTTTATCCACGTGGCGGGGGGAGAACAAGGGTGATTCCCCCCGAATCACCCCTGAGCACGGGAGAGATGCTTTGACTGATGCATCTCAGGAAGGCAAGAGGAAGAAGCATTTTCGTGACTGGTATAGCCAAGTGATGTCTTCAAGAGAGATATGGAAACAGCTCTCTGCCAGAGCGGTATTGGGAAGAATGGTTTGAATAAAATATTGAATTGCTTCTTTTGTGATTTTTTTTTCTTCCTTCTCGAACTGGAATTACCCTCGTAAGTTTCATCTCGAAGGAGTATGGAGGCCATCGTTTCAATCTTAACTTATAGCTTCTGATCGGGATGTTTTCGGTCTGAATTACATCAGGAATCCATCTTCTAAAAGGAGGAAATTTGACAGATTAGAGAAGCGTATGGTTTGTATGAACTTCAAAACAGAATAAATTTTTCCCAATTTAAGATATTACTTTGAGTTTTTCTTGATGCTATCCAGAGGTATGTTTCACACATTTGCTTTTTTTTTTGTTTTATTCTTTAAAACATTTATTTTCAAAATCATGCATAAACTTCCCTAAGAATAAATTTTTCAAATGTCACATTTTGGGTGAAACATATAGCCAAAAATTTAATTTGGGACTTATTGGTGTCATTCACCAGAAACTTTTATATTTTATAGACACCCACTACCGATTCGCCTCTTTACCTTTATTGCATCTTACTCTAAAAATAGATTTTCCCGTTCATGAAACACAAAAAAATACTCTAGAAAGAGGAAAATTCAAGAATATGTTGTCAAAAATATATTCAAGTTTCAATATATATATTTTTTCTAATATCTCTTTTCTGAGAAAGTTTCCAAAGATGCAGCTATATTGCTTTAAAATTGTTCTGTATTAATCGGTTTTTCTGAATTGAGAAATATTTTTAACGATTTTTAAATAGACAAAATTATTTTTTAAATGTTATATTTCTTGCCATTTAAATTACGTGTTTTAAAGGGAAATACAGGTTGACAAAAGTTAATACTTTGTTATTTATCTTATAAAAACATGTTTAATACTGGAAAAATTGGTTAAAAAAATTTGATACTTGTCTTTCATTTACTTTTTCTAAACTGTCATTAATGCTGAAAATGTTTTAAGAAAAGGGGGTGTTACTTACTTTTATTAAAATACGTCTTCACTGTTGATAATACTGTTTGAAAAATAGCATAAAAAGTAGACTTATACGTAATAAAACATGTTTGATGGTAATAAATTTTCAGTGAAGTGCTGTGACGTTTTTTAAAACGAATATGCGAAAACTAGGGATGTTTCAAACGCTACTTTAATACAGTGCCAATGTAAAATACACTATGTTTGTAGCATTTGAGTAAACATTTCAGAACAAAATCATATCTTTATGCTCCATATTGTTTAAAATTTCTCTTCATTATTGATAATTCATTTCACTTTTTGAAGTTCATTTCATTTTTCTTCGAATTTGGAAATCAGCATGAAATTTTAATCCTTTTCGTGAATGTAAAGTTTATTTTCCATAATCTCAATAAAGTTTGCACCAAAATCGCACGTTTTACAACAAGTATATTTCACTTAAATGTAAAATCCCCTGCGTGCACGTAGGTTGGATTGGGATATCTGCACTCGATACATGCTTTTTCAAAATTATTATTTCTTTTGTGCAGAAATAAGATTAGTATAACAATAAAAGTTAATGATTTGACATGCCATTAAAGAGACAATTGTATTGAGAGTTGCAACGTTACTCTTAGGTCAATGGCATCCTGATGAATGATGACCGCATATGAGCTATTGGCATTTCTCTCAATATAAAACCAATGCTCAATCATCCACATAGCTTTCTCTTCTACTTTGTCAGTATGATGCCATATTGCTTTTCTAAAAGGATTTCGCTTTTTTGAGTATACATGCAGTGATCCACAAAGCAAATTATAGGTAAAATTTGGTTGTGGATTACCTTGTCTTAACCATAGTTTTATGGAACGAGAAAATTACTGCTTTCTTGTCTACCGAGCTGCATGAAATAACTTTTTCCAACTGTTAACAAAAAATTGCTCTATCACGAAGACTTTCGTTTCTTGATAGCTTTAAAATATAAATATCGAAAATCATATTAATGAGCAAACAAGTATTAAATAAATTTTCAGATTAAAAAAAAAAAAGGTTTCAGCTTAAAGTATTGAAGTAACTGTAGTCAATCTTAATAAACATAACGTTATCTGAGGTACGTTCGTGAAAAGGTTAATCGTACCAAATTTTAAGTCACAGTTAACTCATAAGTCAGTCAAAAACTCATAAGCATTAAATGAGTTTGTATACTGCTAGCTTCAGACGTCAAGTTAACTTTTTTTTTTTTATTATTATTTTTTTTAGAAATTGTTTTATTATCTTTATACAACTTAAAATTTCATTTAAAATATTCTTCAACTATATACTGAATTGACTTGTTATTTAATGAATTGAAGATCGTTATCGTAAAGTAAAATATAGATTATGTGCTTAAGACTTTTCAGGATACATTATTGAACTGAATTGAAGATCTTTTACTTCGAACATCATTAATGTTTTAACTCAAGACGAGTTTTTCCTCTTCGTTTTTTGGAAAATTGTTTTATACCTTTAAAAAAAACTTGAAGACAGTCCTTAAAATTACCCTTCAACGATGTACTGTAACTCAAGCCCATAATTTGATGTTGGACTGAAGATTGACTCTCTGTTGCAGATTCTTTGGGTTTCATTACTAAGAAGCATTCAGGACAGTCCTTCATTTGTAAAAAACCACAGTACAATCCCTTTTCTGCCTCTCCTCCCCAGATCCTTTCTTTTTTACTCAATGAAGTGTCGTCCATCTGCCGATTCGGACTTTGTTCCGGGGCCGTTGCCACTCAGCTTTCCGCAATCTGTCGCCAAATATTGGGTTCCCGTTGACCGGTCAGTCATGGAGGAATCTCGTCTGCCTCTTTCTCCTTCGCCGGCCAAGCATGATTACAGTCCTTTTCTTTCCACTCGAGGTCCAGATGAAAGAAAACCTGACAGACATATTCTACCAGATGTTGGATGTCTTTCCGCAAAGCTCAGTTGACATTCCAAATTTATGCCGTCTTTTCGAGTTTGTATGGTGTATTAGACGTGAAGGTTCTCAATATATACCAGATATGGGGAAAAGGAGGGAGGGAAAAAAATCCAAAAACTTTCCAACTAGCAAAAAATCCGAACTTACTTTTTAAAAAAGTATTCCTTGCCGTGATAATATTTTTTGGGGGTATTTAAATTTAGAACGCCGAAAAAGTACACTTTGCTTATTATTTCATGTGAATTTACCATTTCGGGAGCTGCTTTTATATACACAATACATTAATTGTTGCATAATACATTTCTGGTGCATATTCTCTACTAATTATAAAGCTGAAGTTGGGTTTGTCTTTCTTTCTGCCTGTCTGTGACCCACGTAGTGCCAAAATCGTTCGATCGATTTTCATAAAATTTGGCACAAAATTAGTTTGTAGCATGGGTGCACTACGAAGCGTTTTTTCGAAAATTATATTTCGTTCTTTTTCTTTTCTAATTCTTATCTCATTTTTCATACAAATTCAATAATGAGGAAGAAATATTTCATACACATTTTTAAGTTTTATGTCATTCGCAAGCTTGAAACTTTTTGCTAAAAATGATGTCAGTTCGAAGTTTTTACGAGCATAAAAAGAGCTGTAATAATTGTTTATAGAATCCCGGAATTCAAGGCTTACCTTCAGCAAGCCAAACGATTTTAAGCAATTAAGCTCGAGAATAAAAATTGAAAATTAAGATGAAATGAATTATTTTATCGACGGAAATTAACTTTTCATGCTGTTACCATGGTTACTTTTTTTATCTCTCTTCTTTGTTTCGTTCATATTCCCTTAATAATTTTTAAAATGCATTTGTTTTTGCAGCAATCCAAACTTCAAGCCTCATTAAAATGAGTGAAATTAATTATTTTAACTGTTGAAAAAATCGTCTGCTTTTCTTTTCTTAGCTTTTAGGGAATTAAAACAGGGTAATACCATATACATTGAGGTATTGTAACGTTCTTTCTTGCATTTTGAAAAATGAATTACAGTAAACTCTCACTTATGAGCTGGCCCAAGGGACCAACAGAAAAAGGCGCAAAAGTGAGAAGGACGCATAAGTGAAAAAGCCCATTCAAAAGTCTAAAACAAGGTATATAATTTAGTGACAGCATGAATAAGAATGTTTCTGCACAAAATAGGTTGATATCAATTATTGTTAGACAATTATTGTAACTAATATGACATATATATATCTCTACTAATAATAAAGCTGAAGGTTTGTCTGTCTTTCTTTCTTTCTGTCTGTTACGCGCGTAGCGCCAAAACCGTTCGGTCGATTTTCATGCCACTTGGCACAAAATTAGTTTGTAGCATGTAGTTTTGCACCTCGAAGCGATTTTTCGAACATTCCATTTCGTTCTTTTTCTATTCGAATTCTTAGCGGAAATTCGATAAAATAGGGAAGAAATATTCTATACACATTTTCAAGTCTTATGTCATTCGAAAGCTTAAAATTTTCTGCACAAATTGATGTTTTTTCGAAGTTTCTACGATCACCAGGAGAGCTGTAACAATTGTTTTTAGAATCCCGGAATTCAAGGCTTATCTTCAGTAAAGCAAGCCAAACGATTCTAAAATGGTTAATGAAATGAATTATTTTATCATCGGAAATCAACTTTTAATGTTGTTACCATGGTTACGTTTTTATTTCGTTTATTTGTTTCGTTCGTTTTCCATTAATAATTTTAAAAATGTATTTGTTTTTGTAGCAATCCAAACTCCAAGCCTTATTAAAATTAGTCAAATGAAATATAATAAAATCGTGATAAGATGGCACCTGTCAATCAAATGAGAAATCGAGTCCTTTCTTTAAAAAAGGTAGAGAAGGAAGAAACTGACACGTACCATTGTTGTGAGTTTAGAGATATTTTGGCTATCTGACGAGTTGTGTAGAAGAGGGAAACATTGTTTAACTAAATGAGGTCAAAAAAGAAACAACATGATAGTAAACCATTCTAAATTTATCGTCTGTCAAAACATATTTTATTTCCTTTTTTTTAATTTCAATATAAATTGCAGTAAATGGCTTGAGTGAACGAGTTTGGCTTTTAGGCTGCGTTCAGAGTATTCGCCCGAGAAGCCCGGGCGTTTAAGCCGTGACGTCATAGATAACTTCCCAGGTCGAGCCCGGGAAGTTGTGGTCTGGACAGCACTTGTGCCATTCGGGAAGAAACAAAATGGCGGACACAATAGCAGAGCGTAGCGGGCCGGTCAATGCAGGAATAATCCTGCATTTGCTCCAATATTTTGGCACAAAATGATTCCATTCTTAACCATGGCGACAACTATTGTTCCTCTACCGTCATGGTTGAGCGTGGGATCGAATTAACTTATCGAATTTAATGAGAAATATGTTATTTTAAGTGAAGGAATTTACGATGAAATAGGCCTAACAGTAAGTAAAGAATTTCATCGATCTCGCTTATCTGAGAGGATTGTTCCTACAATGACCGATTCGCAAGGAAATATATCATTTTGGATTCATCACAGCAAATAGCGTGCGTATTTTTGACCATTCTGTGTGTATTTTCAAGATTTCGTTTTAGTCACTCTTCGTAAATCCTAGCAGACGAAAGAGCAATAAATTTCAGCCAATGAGCATCATCCTTTGCTAAACGCCCAAACACGTGACCTATCTGCCCAGCTAAATTTCCTGGGCTGCTTGTGCTTGAGCCCGGGAAGCTCGGGCGTCTACTCTGGACAGCATTTGGGAAGTTCGGGCGTTCCAAATGGCAGCTCTGAACGCTTTGGGAAGAACCCGGGCTTCCCGGGAAGCTCGGGCGCGTACTCTGAACGCGCCCTTAATTTATCCTTTGCTGGTTGATGTTTGTCGATGTTTATTGTTTTTATTATCATGGTGAAGAATAATGCACGAAATTTCTATTATTTTGTTTTTGAAGGTAGGAAAGAAAACTTTCTTCTTCTTTTAAACTTTGGTAAGATTTCTGTGAGCAGCAAAATTGTTCTTATTTTCTCTTTTGGCTTATTTTTGTCCCCCAAGGGGGTTTTTACCCCTTTTATGGGGTAAATCAGTGTTAATTTCAATGCAGACAAAAGTGATATGAATTGGAGCGACAACTTGGCGAAATATAGCCAAGCTTTTAGTCGCCAAATGTTTGACGCCAATTTGGCGACATATCGCCAAGTTGGCGGCAAATTTGGCGAAAAAAATTATTTTTTTATTTTGGTTCAATTTGGCGCTATTGGCGATATTTTGCAAAAAATCCACTGAATGATGTTAAAATCGGTGATGTTTAGGAGATTAATCAATGAAAAACATTTTTTTGCATTGTTTTGTGGCAAACTAGGGATGTAAATGTTTGAATTGTTATCTTGCTCACTCCAAGCACTATTTTAGCACTTAAGGCATCTACTAAGAAATTTACACGTAAAAGGAAGTAGTGTGGGGTCCATGCCAAATTTTTATATCATTCTTTAAAAGAATTACAGTTGAATAACTAAAATAGAGTATTTTTTCTGCTATATCAATTTTTTACAAATGAATTTTTAATTTTATACCACGGGCAAAGCCGTGCGGGTACCGCTAGTGTATATATATATATATATATATATATATATATATATATATATATATATATATATATACTAGCTGACCCGGCAACCGTTGTTTTGCCATATAAATAATTTCCTAGTAATTTCTAGTGTAGACAAAAAATAGCTTACTTATTGTAAGTATGTATGTATGTATGGTAGAATGTATATATTGTATGTATGTAAGAATGTGGTATATGCGTGAAATAAGCATGGAGCGCTGTGAACGATGCGGGAATATAAAAATAACAAAAGGCAAACATTATTTTTTAGTTATTATAATTTATTCCTTAAAATTATATATCATTAATTAAACAATTACGACAGTAACACTATTAAACAATATCAATCTCTTAATGCTATAACGTGAACAATATTTTTCGTTAGTCCATCTTTAGCTAACACGAACAAACTGGATGCTTTACCCACTCGAGAGCATGCCACGTATAATTGTCCGTGTGAAAAACATGGTGTTTTCAAATCTAAGCCACAAACAGACATCGTTTGACCTTGGGATTTGTTGATAGTCATTGCAAATGCCAATCTAATCGGAAACTGAATACGTTTGAATTGAATTGGCACATCTGTAGGTATAATAGGAATCCGTGGTATGAGTATATTTTCACCTCTGAACTTGCCAGTTAAAACCCTGGCTTCGATCACGTTTTTCATTAATTTTTGAATGACTAATCGCGTACCGTTGCACAGTTCAAATTACGAAGCAAGATAATTGGAGATCCCATTTTTATTTTTTAAAAATTTGTGTCACTTTAATGGTCGTTCATACCCCCCCCCCCTCTAGTAGTAAAAAAAAACTTTATACAGCAGATTTTGCCTAATAACTCAACACTCATGGTGTTTGATACATTTTATTTGTTTGTAATGATGTTTTTTGGTCACAACCAATATGAAAATCACAAAAATAGTTACTTTAATTTTTAACATATATTTATCTTCTTCAGAATTTTTGACTTTTAATTTTACCTTGAATTTGACGTAAATGCAAGATATAAAATACAGAATTTTATAAAGGTACAAAAATTAACATAATATAATTGATAGTGTATATAATTTTTGAAAAAATAATATAAGTGCCGCAAATCAAAAACCATTTATTGCCACAATCGATTCAAAGCCCCAAAAATGGCACAAACGTCCATAAGAAAATTCTACAGCATCGAAGGACCCCATTGCCAATTTTAACAAAGATCCGACCAAAACTGTCATTTTGTACTATAAAAAAATATGGGGTAGATCCCCATGAGGGATGTACCTGCATAAGGACATTACAATCATTAAAATCATTCAAAAAAAAAAAACCATGCAGCTGTTCGAAAAAACCCTTGCGGACCTGGATTCGATCTCATTCCATCAGGAACTTCAACCTGACGCGCCTAACCACTTGACCATCGGGTCGCTCATTGAAGTAAGGATTTACGATAACACATATTGTTTTAGTTCAGTAGATCAGATGTTATGTGCGAACAAAAAAAATTTAGGAGTGGACTACCCCTAACATTTAGGGGGATGAAAAATAGATGTTGGCCGATTCTCATAGATACTGGATAAGCACAAAAAATTTCATCAAAATCGGTCAAGCCGTTTCGGAGGAGTATGGCAACGAAAACTGTGACACGAGAATTTTATATATATATATATATATATATATATATATATATTATATATATATATATATATATATATATATATATATATATATATATATATTCCTCATCTTATTAGCGATGCCTTCAGTGTCTCATAATATTTTTGTCACAAAATTTTCATGCTATTATTATACTAACTTTATTAAAACAATGAGAAAAGTCGGTGAGATAAATGTGAATTACATTACTTTCTCTCAGAATCCCTCTGAAAGTCAAATCCGGAATTTCAGAATTATCAGCTATATCTTTTTCTAGTCGTTGAAAAGATTTCTTTAAAATTCTTAACCATTCACTATCTTACACAGGAACAATTTCGTCCTTTTACCATTTGGATGAAAGCATGGATGAGAGACAAGTCTTAAATGAAGCACAATCGAAAGCTAAAGTGCTTAAACCACAAATAAAGAAAAAAAAAATATTTACGGGGGGGGGGGGGTATCTCAAGGAAGAGTTGCAAGCACCTGCCCCATGCCTTAGATCATGCCGATTGCTTTAAAGATTGTCACAAAACAAACCAACCCCTTTCATTCACGGAGCTGAAGGACAAGGTATACATTTCTTCCTTTACATGCACGGGTTGTCAACAAAGGGTGCTAAACAAATAAGAGCTTCGGAACTTAATTCATGTTAAAAGAATTCTTTTAGAGAGCAGCAAATGCGAAATATCAAAGAGGAAAACAAAGTAACATGCTCTTTTTTTCAAAGAAAAAAAATTTTTTTTGCACATGGTAAGAAAAAAATCGGCGCATAAGTGAAACATTAAACTTTAGAGCGACGCATAAACGAATGAAATTATCGTTATTTTACTATGGAATGAGCCGGAACCACGGAAAATCGTCGTGTAAGTGAAAAAGGCGCATAAGTGAGGCGGTGCATAAGTGAGAGTTCACTGTATTTTGTTTTTATGGCTAGGAAAGAAAACTTTCTTCATCTTTTAAAGAGGTTGGTAAGATTTCTGTTGGTTTCTGTAAGCAAGAAAATTGTTCTTATTTTCACTTTTGACTTATTTTTAGATCATACTTTTGAGGAATTACAACTGAATCGTTTATTTCGAAAAGGTAACATCTCTATTTTGATCTCCTCTGTCTCTTTAGAAAATTAAACAGCGCACGGTTATATTTTTGAATGTCATAATCAATGAAAACATGCCTTTAGTTAAGTACACAATTACTGCAATAATTTACCAAATAACCATTGATTATGACATTCAAAAATATAACCGTGCGCTGTTTAATTTTCTAAAGAGACAGAGGAGATCGAAATAGAGATGTTACCTTTTCGAAATAAACGATTCATTGAAATATAACTAAAATGGAGTATTCTTTCTGCGATATTAATTTATTACCAAATGACTTTTAGATTTTATACCGGCAAGGCCTTGTGCCGTGCGGGTACCGCTAAATTTCAAATGAAAGAAAAAAAAAAGCTGACTTTTGAATACAAATTGTTTCGCTGAAAATCCTAAGCTTATCTTCCATTTCCGTACAGTGGCAAACAGTTTCCTCCAATTGTGTTTTGAATTCGAATTAATTTCTAACTTAAATAAATTTTTGGGCTTATACGTTGTTTTTCTGTAAATTAATGTTAGTTAAAATTAAGCTCTTTAAATATTAAGTGCGTTGTAAAAAACTTATAATTGAGTTGATTAACATATGCATTGCAGATTTAAAACGAAAGATTACTAAGAATAAAGCTATCCAAAGCTACAGGTAAAGAATAAATTCAAAATCCTTACAAATTAATTTGGAGTTCCTAAAGAATTTCTAATAACTTACAAGATTTTGGAAAAATATATATTTATAATTCATTAACGATGAAGATAATCAATTCTATTTTTTTTTCGAATACTTGAAAGTATTTCAATTCTGTATCATAAGAGTCATGACACATTCATTGAGTTAAATATTAAACAATATTTAAAACATTTGTTTCATGCGGGATTTATTTATTTTACGTTATAGCCTGAATTTTTTATTCTGTCACAGAAAAATGTTTAGTTTATTGATTGTTTGTTACATAGATATAAGAATGTTCTCGAAGAAAGAGGTTTGGAATAGAAAAGTAGGGTTGTTCGAATGTGCACAGAAAATTCCAGATAATCTTCGACCACAAAAACCTCCCCTCCCTTTGGTCAGGGATCTTTATCGCTGAGACTAGGGATTAGAGATCCCCAGATAGGTTAAGGAAACACCCCCACCCCCTTGCATAAGTGAGGAGAAAAATGGTATGAATAAAGAAGCTTGGGAGGAATGCGCAATTTTTCCTCTACACTAGATTTAAAAAAGATGCATTTATAATGCTTTATTACATTTAAATTTTCTCTCTTATACACAAGTGCGTATGAGTTGCAAGTAAAAACAATTTATGTTGTCTAAAAAAATTTTGATTTCAATGCGAGCTTCTACCGGCAGAAGCAGGAAAATTGACGTTACACATTTGTTTATTGAAAATAGGCAAACCATCAAAACTTTGGTTAAACAAATGAATACGGTTTGATAGTGTTTTTTTGTGAGCTCGTTTTATAAAATACCGTCTTCAAAGAAAATCTTTCATTTGATGCTGCCTAGTTACTCTACTTTTACTACTGGAAAGAAAATACATTTCTAGTGTTTTATCTGAAATGTATCTGGTTAATTTCTCAGTTTGGTTAAAAACAACATTTTAGCCATATTTTGGGAAAAAAATTGCTATTAATGTGTTGGTAATGTAATATTTCCAACCATTTATATCTGCGCAGTTAAACGCAATGTAGTTATGAATGGTTATGACACGAACTCTGATGTGAAAGCTGTTTTAGTATAAAAAATGGAAAAAAAAAAATGTTTATCAATCTGCCGTCATTTGCAATGAAACATAATTTTTACTTTATTTGGTATTAGAAAGCTGTTTGAATATTGGTTATTAATATATATAGAAACGAAATAAATTATAAAATATAAAGGAATAAAACATGCATTTTAAAAATAACTATCGTAAATAAATAGCAATTAAATTTGCGCCAAATGTAACAGAATGAGAAGTCATCATTTTGTTTTAACTATGCATGTTACTACTCCCTGAATTAAAGAGTTGAATACAGCTCCCAAATATGACCTCATTTTTATTGCACTTCCTGCTCAAACCATCGTAAATACATAATTCATTAAAATATGTAAATTGATGAACTATGGAGATACACCTGGCAGCATATTCTCATCGGCCGATGATCGACATTCATCGAAATGCGATGAAATTCTCATCGGCCGATGATCGGATTCAATGAGTTCTCATCGGGAATTGCTCCAATATGTCTCATCGGCCAAACAGAATCTGGGTAGCAAAATCCGATGAGTTTTGCTTGAAAAGGATGAGATTTGGAGCAATTTACGAGCAGTGCAGTTCCGTGCCGATGAATTTAGAAGGAAAGTTGATCGGAAGAATATCGCTTTCCGATGAAAAGTAGCTCATCGAAAACCGTGCTCGTATACTGATCGGAAAGATGTCACCGAACGTTAGAGGATCAGTTTACGAGGAGTTCGATGATCGGTCGAGCAAAATCCGATGAGTTGATGCTACTTGGGACGTATAATAAAAATGTCCCACAACATATTTATAAACCCGAAAGTACTTTACTGTGATATCTAGCTCATATTCATAAAATACAGGGCCTTCTTTTTCTGGGTTTTTTTTTTATTTATTTAGATTACTAGCGGTACCCGCACGGCTTTGCCCGTGGTATAAAATTTAAAATTCATTTGTAAAAAATTGATATAGCAGAAAAAATACTCTGTTTTAGTTATTCAACTATAATTCTTTTAAAGAATGATATAAAAATTTGGCATGGACGCCACACTACTTTCCTTTACGTGTAAATTTCTTAGTAGAAGCCTTAAGTGCTAAAATAGTGCTTGGAGTGAGCAAGATAACAATTTAAACATTTACATCCCTAGTTTGCCACAAAACAATGCAAAAAAATGTTTTTCAATGATTAATCTCCTAAATATCGCCGATTTTAACATCATTCAGTGGATTTTTCGCAAAATATTGCCAATAGCACCAAATTGAACCCAAATAAAAAAAATAAATTTTTTCGCCAAATTTGCCGCCAACTTGGCGATATATCGCCAAACTGGCGTCAAACACTTGGCGACTAAAAGCTTGGCGATATTTCGCCAAGTGCTCGCGCCAATTCATATCACTTTTGTCTGCATTGAAATTAACAGATTTACCCCATAAAAGGGGTAAAAACCCTCTTGGGGAAATTCGAATGCAATTCCAAGGGGAGGTGCACAAAAATAAGCCAAAAGAGAAAATAAGAACAATTTTGCTGCTCACAGAAATCTTACCAAAGTTTAAAAGAAGGAGAAAGTTTTCTTTCCTAACTTCAAAAACAAAATAATAGAAATTTCGTGCATTATTCTTCACCATGATAATAAAAACAATAAACATCGACAAACATCAACCAGCAAATGATAAATTAAAAGCCAAACTCGTTCAATCAAGCCATTTATTGCAATTTATATTGAAATAAAAAAAAGGAAATAAAATATGTTTTGCCAGACGAAAAATTTAGAATGGTTTACTATCATGTTGTTTCTTTTTTGACCTCATTTAGTTAAACAATGTTTCCCTCTTCTACACAACTCGTCAGATCGCTAAAATATCTCTAAACTCACAAAAATGGTACGCGTCAGTTTCTTCTTTCACTACCTTTTTTTAAAGAAAGGACTCGATTTCTCATTTGATTGACAGGCGCCATCTTATCACGTTTTTATTATATTTCATTTGACTAATTTTAATAAGGCTTGGAGTTTGGATTGCTACAAAAACAAATACATTTTTAAAATTATTAATGGAAAAAGAACGAAACAAATAAACGAAATAAAAACGTAACCATGGTTACAACATTAAAAGTTGAATTCCGTTGATAAAATAATTTATTTCATTAACCATTTTAGAATCGTTTGGCTTGCTTTACTGAAGATAAGCCTTGAATTCCGGGATTCTAAAAACAATTGTTACAGCTCTCCTGATGATCGTAGAAACTTAAAAAAAACTTCATTTTGTGCAGAAAATTTCAAGCTTTCGAATGACATAAAACTTGAAACTGTGTATAAAATATTTCTTCCCTATTTTATCGAATTTCTGCTGAGAATTCGAATAGAAAAAGAACGAAATGGAATTTTCGAAAAATCGCTTCGAGGTGCAAAACTACATGCTACAAACTAATTTTGTGTTAAGTGGCATGAAAATCAACCGAACGGTTTGGGCGCTACGCGCGTAACAGACAGACAGACAGAAGGACAGAAAGAAAGACAAACCTTCAGCTTTATTATTAGTAGAGATTATTTATTTTTACTTTACCACCGCCCCAAAAAGGAAAAAAAAAACCTACATCAAAGAAAGAAAACAAAAGAAAAGAAAACGAAGAAAAAATTAGTTTTCTTTTTTTCCGTAAGCTTTTGAGATTTTTTAATAGTTGGCCAAAGTATTAGGAAAAACGATCAATAAGCAATTTTTTGAACTCCTTACTTCTTTGCCTCAAGGAACGTTACCAACTTTAAAATGCAAGGGTTCATTACCGAACCCTTGCTGGTCAGTTCGACGACAGTGATGAATCTGCTCTTCTAAGAGGGCGAACTATCAACAGTACAAGGAAGATAATATTTCATATTGGCTTGACCAATAGCACTATCGCATCGATCAAGTGGATCTTTCTAACAAAAAGATATTTATTTTCCTGGGCTCTCTTACTTTATGAACTTTATGCTTTCACATCCATCATGTAATCCAACATAATCGAAGGCATTTTTTCCGTACCGCTTTTCGATGCACTAGGGTGGGATGAATGAAAAATCACGTGATCCATTTACGTTCATGTTTGTGATCTGGGTGTTTGAATTTATGTCAGAAAGTTTGGGTAAGCATTTCAAAAGTATATTGTGACGTGAGTGTTGATAGGCAATTCTGTATTTATAATCTTTGCTTTTGAGGAAATTACATTTTTTACAACAGTATTATGTGTAAGAGAAAATTAATCGCATATATTCCCCATCTCTATATGTATTATGATCTCTACATATTGAATGAGGCAGAAAATTAAGTTATTGCATCAGCTCTGCCATTGTCACTGTTGTTAAAAGTTCAAAATAAACTTTACATAAACCAACCGCAGAAATTATTCAGGCTCATGCTGTCTACATTTTTCTATTTCTAGCTGCCCGACTCATATTTCATTAGAACAAACAGACATCTATTAGCATAAAATTACATAAAAACAGGTATTAAATAGTAGCCGAAAATTTTAAAAAATGAAACGAATTTTTATCTTGGTTCAAAAGTATCCTGCCACTTAGGACAACTTTGAACCAGATGAGAAATGTGATGTGTATAATTAGGTATTTCAATATACAACACTGCAAAAAATAAGCTGTTGCTTTTACAATATAATACTGGCAGCAGAGGTTCCAGTTTAAAACTGTAAAATGCACAGTAATAAACTGCAAAATTAGCCATTTTTACTGTTTGTTACTGTGAAATTAGCTGTACTATACTGTAAAAATTACATCTATTTTTTTACAGTGTGTTTCCTGTAAATATTAATTGTTGCCAACTGCTAACAATTAAAATACCGTTAAATAGCGTTTCCCTATTGGACCAATACATTAACCTAATAAGTAGTTTTGGCTGAATTAGTACTAGAAATAACAAAACATTAAATTACTTTATTCCTACTTCTCTTATAAAAATGATTCTACGCTTTATAGTTTTCTTGGGAGGGGCGCCACTCACACATACTTATACAGGGTGTCCACTCCAATCGTGGACCAATAGCTAATTTCTTAACCGTTAGAGATAAGCATATAGTTTATTTAGAAAAAAATCTCCAAATTATGAAAGGAATTTTGGGTCTATTCAATGTTTTTCAAAAAATCAAATTTTGAAAGAGTTACGAAATTTAAATTTTTATACAGCCCCCCAGTCCTATCAATCATATTTAGTAAAATATTCTTGACACTGTAACGTTTAAAACTAAAAAAAAAATCACTCTTGTACCACAAAAATTGACCGAGTTATGACGTTTTGAAAAATCAAGATTTTGCATTGTTTCATGACGTCATCGAGAGATCGCTTAAGGGACCGTATGCGAAATCCTTCAAAATCTTGATTTTTCAAAACGTCATAACTCGGTCGATTTTTGTGGTAGAAGAGTGATTTTTTTTTAGTTTTAAACGTCATAGTGTCAAGAATGTTTTACTAAATATGATTGATAGGACTGGGGGGCTGTATAAAAATTTAAATTTCGTAACTCTTTCAAAATTTGATTTTTTGAAAAACATTGAATAGACCTAAAATTCCTTTCATAATTTTGAGATTTTTTCCTAAATAAACTATATGCTTATCTCTAACGGTTTAGAAATTAGCTATTGGTCCACGATTGGAGTGGACACCCTGTATATACATCTTGTTTTTTATGCACAGCCCTAATATCACAAGATTTCTATAATTTTTCATATATCACCTGTTATTTAAAAAAATATTTCGAAAAGAGAGATCTCGATATTTTCAACTACTATGGTACTATATTAACCTTCCGGAAAGAGAGCGACATACCGATACACGACAGAGCGCGCTAAGTCAGAATGACCCATATTACATTTCAAGAGCATTTAAACACTATTTAATGAATAGTAGTATATCATGATTTTGACAAATATTAATCAAAGCATATCAAAAGTATATCCACGGACAAGGGGTTAACTTTGAATACAGCTACAGTGGACCTGATCTATTTCTTTCAAATAGAAGTAGAGCTGCAAATGATTTTCCTTGCGCCTGGGTCGAAAAAATCAAGCACGCACGAATATTAATGCAAAGTTTCCATTTCTTTAGAAATTTATTGCAGACTGTTTAGCTAAAAATTTGCTACAATCATTCTTAATGACGAATGAAAATGATTAACTGTTTCAGAAGGTTGTAAAACATAGTTTTGGATTTGTGATCTATATACATAAATGATTACTTTTGTATTTATGTATGTATGTCTGGGGTAATCTTCAAAACTACTGAACCGATTTTAACCATTTTTTCACCATAAATAGCTGCATTAACAGGAATCAGGATAGGCTACAATTTATGTCTAAAAAATGTAGTTTAAAAAAGTTAATACGGAAAAACTGTAAATTTCTTGTTATTTTCTCATTAAATGACTAATTTTTCTACCCATTGTTGCAAAAATTTGTTGCCTTGCAACAATAATATTAATAGTAATCATAATGAAAACTTTGAATCAAGGCTTCTCTGGAGTAAATATGAAATTTATCGCTTTCTTAGGATTTTTATATTCATCTATGCCAATAATCGATACCGGGTTAAATAAAGAGAGAATTGATTTGGCAACAGTTAGAAAATAGAAAGAGATTTTTTTGGAAAATCACACTGATAAAATAAAAACGCATTTAAGTTTGAGCTCACGTTCTCCTTCATACATAGGTAATCTACCGCATGGTAAAAAAAAATACCTTTGAGAAATTTTATTTCAACTGGGCTTAGTTGAAAGTCATATATTTATTTTCTCTGATTTGGCATGTTGCATTTAAACCCGTGAGACGCCGGGCACATCAGCTAGTATCGAAAATAGCAAACAGTCACATGGATGAACATTGCAGGTTCCCATACCGGCCGAAAGTTGGGCAAAGTAGGTTCATGGCATCAGAAGTTGTTGAAATTTTTCTCGTTTTCGAATAGAAAAATGTTATGTTTGTGCAGAAGAGCGAAATGAAATCTTAAAGTAAGAATTTGATGACCCAGTATTTCATTATTTCAGTTCATGCTGCGTTTACTCAACATGAAAAAAACATGTCACTTGTGCCTACGTTTTAAATTGTTCTGTAACATAAATGTATTTTGTTGACTGTGTCGAAAACGTGTTGTTCGTATGAGATTTTCGCAGCATATTCTGTCTACTTTTTATAAATACCCTTTTATATAAATACAATTTACAGCTTAGAAGTTCTTTTACTTTCAAATATGCATAAAATACATCATATTTGCTTTCTTTTTTCTTTTAAATCTTCCAGACACTAGCACTCTTTCCTTAAATTTATAACATTTAAAAAAGATAGGAAAACATTGCATCAAAAAAAGTTTTTTTCCCTTCACATTGTGTTGAACTTTATAAGTTCATAACATCAATCTTTATTACATGTTTGACATTTATGGAGAAATGAAAAGGATTTTCAGTCTACGAAATAGTCAAGTATTTTTAAAGAAGGTATTGGGTGCATTTATTATTCTTACTATATTTACAAAGTCAAAGAAACAACAACAGCAACAACAATAATTAATAATAATAATAACAACAACAACAACAACAACAATAATAATAATAATAATAATAATAATAACAATAACAATAACAATAACAATAACAATAACAATAACAATAATAATAATAATAATAATAATAATAATAATAATAATAATAATAATAATAATAATAATAATAATAATCAAAGCATACTTATGCTTCGCATTTTTAAGGGGTCTAGTACCCTTTAAGAATTCAAAAAATTGATTTTTTGTATTTAACTTATTTTGGAACTTTGAAATAATGGGAATATTTTAAGACAAACCCCGTAATAAAATTCCCAGTAGAACGGAAGATATGAGGAAAATAGCAGAAACCGAATTTTGCAAATCGCATTTGTTTACCATTATGATAGATGTTTAAAACTGACATTTGAAGTTGATTTTCTCGAAACTACATTTTTACTCGTTGCGCGCAGCATTTCTCGGAAACGGATAATCTCAAGTGCACGAAACTTTATACAAGTACTCATGTACTAATTATGCTTAATTTAATGAACCAAAATTTTTCTTGTGTTGAAACTTTTCAAATTGTAACAATAAAAAGTTCTTAAAAATGCATCAAAATTTGAATTTTTAATCTAAAAATTTTATTTTGTGGGTAAGGAATATTTCATCAATCTAATTCTTCGTCATTTTAAACATACATTATTTTTCTACTCTAGAAAAAAAAATTAAGTGGATATCTTGTTTTACAAAAGAGTAATGCTGCACGCAGTATGTTTTAAATTATCGGCAAACAAAAAGTTTCACTTTATTAAAATAATTGCGTAAAAACTTCAAAAACACCCATAACTTACATTTTGGAATCAAAAAGATTAATAGAGTTGAATTCATATTTGTTTAAAATTTCATGAAATTAAAACTAATAGATCTTGAAACAAGTCACTTTTAAGTTTACCAATTTTTCGTCATATTTTCTTCACCAAAAGGGTACTAGACCCCTTAAAAAAGTCATAAGTCATAGTTTTAACGAGCTTAACGTAAAGAAAACTTTCAATTTCAGCGTAAATACAAAAAACGAAACACATTGCACTACTCCGTTCTTACGTTAGGAGTTTTTTTTTTTACATGAAACGCTTCGTTTTAACATTCACAAGTCTAACTAAAATCGTGTAGAAATTTAAATGTGTGTTAAATTACAGCTCTCATACCAAAGCATTAAGGTTTAATAAAAAATTCAGCAACGCATTTTAAAGACCCAAGAGAGTTAACTTATGTCTTTGAATTCAAAATCTAATTTTATTTCAAAAGATGTAAATGCAGAAAAAGATTTATATTCTTTCAAAAATGTCGTTTTGATGGATCTTCGAAAAAAAATCCAAACGGAGATATTTCTTAAAAGCATATTATTTCTTTGAATGCTATTACAGGAGAACTTGGCAAACCAAAAAATTTCGGTATTATCTTAAAAGCTGAATTTCAATCGAAAACTTATGCTTCAATCTGCGAACACATAAAAAAAGAATAGAAACGATTTACTGGTTATTTATATAACTTTTGCAACCGTGAAGGGACTGAGAATTAAATATATTCACGATAAAACATATGCAAGCACATTTTACTTAGCAATAAGAACAGTTTTTTTTTTTTTTTTGTAGTTTTTTTACACAAATTCTGTGACATATGCTGCAACACTTTCCTCTTTTGTAGGTTCTAATAGAAGATAAATTCAGTTAAAAGCACTTATTTTTTCGCCTTAAGTTTTTTTCATTGGTTTTAGCAGCAAAAATTATATTAATAATAATGATAATAACTACATTTTTGAGGCATACGGTATGTTTAAATTTTATCCCCTAAATAGATTTCTTCAGTACATTCCGACTTGAAGACCTTGGAAAAAAGGGAAGGCTCTACATTTTAAAAATTTTCATCAACCGTTTTCGAACTTTATTTTTTTAAGATATCCCGTCTGCAAATATAATATTATCTTTAAACTTGCCTATATAAAAAGTGAAAAACACCTAAAAATCAAAAACACATTTTCTCTTTTACAAAATTTATGAAGCTAATATCTAATTGAAATAAAATGTATTTGACAAACAAACTTGTATTTATGTATGTGTAAGTGAAATTTCCCCGAGGAAATTTTTAATTTTAATTTGGAAATTAGAAAAACTGTTTCAGCTATGTGTTGCAAATATATAATAGTAGGTTTCAAATCAAGTGCTAAACGATGAAGCATTGAGACAGCCGGAGCCTTATAGATTATATACCAAATAAAATTCTTATTCATAAGACCTTCCTGTGAACATATATTTATATTGTATTATTAATTGAAAATAGCTGCTGAGAACCTCATTCCCACAAGCCAATCATAAACATGGGTAATCTTCAAATTGATAACTTCATCTATATATACAGGGTGTCCACTCCAATCGTGGACCAATAGCTAATTTCTAAACCGTTAGAGATAAGCATATAGTTTATTTGGGAAAAAATCTCCAAATTATGAAAGGAATTTTGGGTCTATTCAATGTTTTTCAAAAAATCAAATTTTGAAAGAGTTACGAAATTTAAATTTTTATACAGCCCCCCAGTCCTATCAATCATATTTAGTAAAACATTCTTGACACTGTAACGTTTAAAACTAAAAAAAAATCACTCTTCTACCACAAAAATTGACCGAGTTATGACGTTTTGAAAAATCAAGATTTTGAAGGATTTCGCATACGGTCCCTTAAGCGATCTCTCGATGACGTCATGAAACAATGCAAAATCTTGATTTTTCAAAACGTCATAACTCGGTCAATTTTTGTGGTAGAAGAGTGATTTTTTTTTAGTTTTAAACGTTACAGTGTCAAGAATGTTTTACTAAATATGATTGATAGGACTGGGGGGCTGTATAAAAATTTAAATTTCGTAACTCTTTCAAAATTTGATTTTTTGAAAAACATTGAATAGACCCAAAATTCCTTTCATAATTTGGAGATTTTTTCCCAAATAAACTATATGCTTATCTCTAACGGTTTAGAAATTAGCTATTGGTCCACGATTGGAGTGGACACCCTGTATATATAAAGTCAAAGTTTGATGACGTCATGGGTTCGGGTCAAACGCTCTCCTGGAAAATTTATGCAACGTACGATTATGAAAATTGGTACAAAATTAGTCCGCATACTGATGATGTGCAAGACGAAGCCAAAATTTTTAAATTCACCCTAGATTTTTTCAGAATGACCTTTAAATTTTTAATCTATTACATGGAATGAAGACTTTATTTTAATGCGCCAATAATCGTTTCCAATCGCTTTGAAACAATCTTATTCTAGATAGACCAGCCAACCCATTAATTAAAAATTGAATTGGCGACAGAAAATAATATGTTGGTACGTCATAGGACGAGATAAATTTTGAGGCAAATAAACCTCAACACTTGCCTCAACTTAACAGAATTTTAAAAAATATTTACTGTGAAAGTTTAAGAATACTTGAAGACCTTGGAAAAAAAGGAAGACTCTACATTTTAAAAATCTTCAATCAATAACAAAAACCGTTTTCGAAATTTATTTTTTAAGGTATCCATCTGCAAAGATAATATTATCTTGAAACTTGCCTATACGAATCAATTTCAGTGACATATTATTGAATTATAATGTTATCTACCTATAACTATTGGCTATTCGTCGGAACTGTCTCAGTCTTGTCCCCCATGTATGTATAATATTTTTAAAAAGTTGAATTTTCCATCAAAATCCAAATTATCTTTGGCAAACAGTAACAGTTAAAAATAACATTTTAGTTGTAAAATAATTTCAATTCTTATTTTTACTTCTTCCTGAAATGTAACCTGTTTCTGCTCCTTTCTCTTAATATCTTGTACAATATTCGTTTGAGGTGTCTCATTGCTGTACAGAAAAAAAATCTTTAAATAATTTGATGTATTACACAAAACGGTCAAAAAGCTAAGTTTCCCTTTCCTTATTAATGCTTTCAATTGCAATAATACAAACCCTGAACACTTTATTTGAAGAATCGTCTCTTGTAGTAACTTAGTCCAGTTTACTTCTCAGCCTAGTCCCACAGGCACAGTGAGTCTGAAAGACCAAAGATTACCTATTGTAACCTCATTGCAGGGCTGAGGCTAAACACAAAGTGTTGTTCTTTGTAGAGAGTGGCAAATTGCTTTGTTTTATTGCCACCCATTTTGTTTCGGGATTAACGAAGCATTACGCTGTGGAATTAATTGTAAGAGTGAGGTACTTCTTTTAGTTTGAGGTTACTTGGCTAACAGTAAAATACTGGAATGAATTAGCGATACCGGAATTAATCCCAAATAAAACGAGTAAAGATTCTGACTCATGAAGTACTTAAATTCATCTATGCGACAATGTAAATTTAAAGCAATACCATTCAAAACACAAATTTGAAAAAAAAAAAAAAAAGAAGAAGAAGAAGAAGAACAAGTAGAGGAGAAAGAATGCAGACGTACGTTTTGGAGTGTCAAATTCTCCCTTCATCAAAGCAGAAAAAAGTGAACATAAAGAACGATACATTGTGTTGTGCGTTGAAAGTTTGATCACTGTTATTTTTGTCCATTTATGTTTTGAATGCTGTTTTCTTCATAAATTGGTATTATTTTTTAGTAATCTACTTAGCTCTTCTGTCAAAGTAAGAAATTATTAATTTATCTTGACCGTGATACGGAGCAAGATAACGATTTGGTCTAAAACAATATGAAACAAATGCATTTTTAATAAAATAGCATTTAGCATGCATCCCAGGTAGCACAAATAACCTTTAAATGTTTTATAAACGTTTTTAAGCGGTTGTTACAACGTTAATAACCATTTTACAACCTTTAAAAAACGAAGTGTTGTTACTTGGGCATATGCATAATTGCAATTTTTCCGTAATACCTAGTAAAAACGTTTTCATAACTGATTCATTTGAGTGTGACACAAAAGCATTGTAAAGAGCATGAGTGGAAAGTAAATTTAAGTGATCCGAACATTGTGAAATTCAATGCTTGCAATCAATTAGTGATGTTGCACCGGAAACCCTACCATAGTAATATAATTTTCTCTGCAATCGAGGTCGAATTCTTCATATTGTCTCATGTGCCAGCTTTATTAACTGCCATTATGCTTAGTTAGGTTTAACTTTAGCTCATTATACAAAACACTATAAATAATCTGTGTTAAACATTATTTAAAAAAACTTTCGGACATAAATGTTTTTGAACTTGTGAAACCTTATTTTATCATAAGAAAAATTTAGATTTGCAGGACCTTCAAATAACAAACACTTAAGCAACAATAGGTGAACCTCTCTCTTATCGTTTCGATTTAATCAGTATGGGCATTCCCTTTTTTTTTTGTTGATGAATTTATGAATAAATCTATAATCTACTTTCTAAAAACCTAAATAAAATATTCTTATTTCTTGCCCCGCATCTCTATCTTACCCCGGGGACCCTTATGCACTAGTTATGTGGACATTAAATAGTTTCATGTAGAAAAAAAAAATCCGTAATCTATCTTTAAGCGTATCATATTTTAAGGGTTAAAAACATTAACTTTATTCCTTTTAAATACTTAAATTCAACTGCGATCCCATATGTTTGTTTCCTATGTCAGTATATGCAACAGGAAAGCCTGCAGCTATATTAGGCATTTCGGCTGAAATATTGGCCTCATAGTAATAGGCTTCTCGGCTCTGAAGAGTGCTACTATATCTTCGTAGAAGCTATTAAAAGTGGGTGCCCTATCCTAATTGAATTACTTCCATCTCTAGGATTACCCCGACTTAGCACACCCCACAATATTTGCGGAGCCTGTGGATGCCCCTGTTGTGTATAAAACCAGAAGTATCCCCCATTTCTGACCTACCCCGATAATCCAGAACCACGAGATGAGCTCCTTCCGCCCTATTTATGACGATATTTTGTATGGGTCGCAATTTCCAAACACCCTTTCATCGACTCTTTCCAGGAATCTATAGCCTACTTATGAAGATCTCTTAATCTTGTTTATGGATGTTTCCAAGAAACAATTACGAATTCAAGTCGCATGGGTAGAAAATTGAAATTCCCCTGAAGAGTAACAAATATAGTTTCAGATCTTCTGAAACATATTATTCTCAAATTACCTATTTTGTTTATGTTATAGGTTTTTACATTTAGAAAATAAGCTGTTCTAGCTGCGTGAGTGAAAATCTTCACAACAAAAAAATATTGTTTTCTGTTTGATTTTATGATGAAGAAATTAAATAAGTTTTACTCTTATGAATGAAATAAATTGATTAGTAAAAGTGCACTTTGGTGGATTTTTATTGTCGAAATAATAGATGTCTTGATGACATCTTTCACTTACTTTAAGCGAAAGATTGATAAAAAAAATCTGTTTAAGTATTTTGGGAAATTTAATAGAAGATTTAACCTTTAATGGCGCAAAACTTTCCATTATATCTTTATTGTATAACAGGTAACGCTAAAACTAAATACCTTCTTAGTGTTTAGAAGATGATTTCCAGTAATAATTTTCCATATCTAGCTTGGTCTAATACCTCACAAAGTAAACTGTCCTCAAATTCAAATGTTCCTATCTTAATTCTGCATCTTATTCCGACCATTTGCAGCATAAAGTATTCACCTAGAAGTTTCTCTACTTCTTCTCGAGAAACACTTGGCTTTTACGTGTCATCTAAATAAATCCCCTTTATAGAAAAAATAGCAGGGTGAAAAAAAGAAAGAAAGAAAACCCCATTTGTTGATAATTTTCGGATGCGTACAAAGTAATAGCAAAAAAAAACCCATAAGAGGCTCAGTTCGTTGGTCAAAACTAACAGCATCAAGAAAAAAACCCCGACTCCTCCTATTAAAAAATAACTGAATACTAAAGCGTCTCGGTTCTCGGAAGAAAAGAATGCTATAATTATCATGTTTAACGGTTGCTCAGACTCGCTGGCTTCAATTTTCAGTTGAATGCTAACCATGTTTTACCCTATAGCTTAAAAAACAGGTATACAAGATTTTGTTTTTACTCCAGTCAATATTTGAAACCATCGTGAAAAAAAAGAAAACATATTTCTTTCCAATTTGTATTTATAAGTAATTCAGATTATTTTTGACTTTTTAGCTATATTTTTAGGTATATTTTTTTATTTAGCTTCTTAGTTATTTCATCTATACTTATGGATTATAGTATAGATGAAACAACTATTCACCATGAGATGAAATAACTATTTACCATGAGATGAAATAACTATTCACCATGAGATGAAATAACTATTCACCAATAAAGATGATGAGATTATGGTCTTTATTAATGTTTTAAAAAGGATTAAAAAAAGACCTTCTACTATTACTCAGCAGAATTAAAAATCGTATCGATTTGAAACTACTTAAAACTACTCTACTAATCAGCCCGTAGATAAATCTTGCTTAGCGTTCTTAAAAGAAATATTTTACTATTTTATGTGTATTAAAAAAAAACGTTTCGTCGGATAAATACATTTTATTAATATTCAATGTTTACTCCCTTGCAAGATGAAAACTAAATGTATCATGCAGCTAACGAATGAATATTATTTTTTTATTCTGTCTCAATTCTGTACCTCAGAACCAGAC
>JAXGGA010017042.1:0-25263 GCA_038373865.1 Uloborus plumipes | reverse complement strand
TAATAATTTATTTTTGTTTTTGATGAATTGAAAAATTTTCATGCTAAGTGAAAAAAAACTTCGCCACAAGCTGTTGAGAATTTATTAACTCTGTTCAGCTGCGTGTATGTAAGCTATCTTTTCAAATACGCAAGCTGTAAAATTTTCACACGTTTTACTTCATGCTTAGCAAATTCTTTCTTTAATTTTTCATTTAAGTGCTCAAGAAATATTTTTTAACGGAATGTTGTTTCTTTCTTAGTAGAACTTAAGCAAATGTAAGATCAGCCAGGAAGAGAAAATGTTACTTTCCATTTCCTTTTTGAAACTGTGGCTGCAGTTTTTTTTTTTAAATTAAACCCTTCATTTGCTAAAAGTTAAAAATCATATATTCAATAAAATACTTTTAAGTAGTGTTCCCGCTAGGCCGTTTTTGAAGAGCGCAGCGCCCTGCCCTTTTTCAGATCGGCAAAATGCGCCCTGCCCTAGTTTTAATCCTCAAACTGCGCCCTGCCCTTTCAAAAATAGCAAAATTGCGTCCAGTATATAAAACAAGATGTCTCAAGCATCGTATAGCCGATCGCGATATCGAGGCAATTTCTTTTGACCACAGGGATCGTTGAAAAGACGTGCATGCATTCTTTGTCCCCAGAATTGCACCCTGAAAATGGCTCATGAAGAAAAGGCAATCAGATCCCCAGACAAAGAGAATAAATAAAATTCCAAGAATTGAAAGTGTTATCAGTAAAAGAGCATGTTTTCCCTTTTCTTTCCAATGTAGAAAAAGGTCCTGTCATCTGTGAGGGGGCAAGGGGAGCCAAAGAAATCATTGTTTCATTCCTCCCCATTTAAGCCCTATTCTTGATCGGGCACACTCGAGTTGCGCACCGGGCAACCCTAAGAAGGGGTTGTCCAGCAAGAGAAGTTATCGCTGATCATGATTTGCGCCCTTACTTCCCCCCGAACCAAGAATTATCTCAAGTTCGCAGGGGTTGCCACTCCTGCATCTTTATCAGTGAAAGTCTCGTTGGCGAAGATAAATGAAACGTAAATTGAATTTATTTTTAACGCCTTTGAAAAAAAGTGAAAGACAATTAATTGAATTTTTTAATTACATTTCTTCTGTTCACCTGATTTCTTTTGTACAATTTGACCTTTTTGGAAAAGTTTAGGAGTGTACAAATATCACGGAATTGAAGCTTTGTCACAGATCCGGACGTCAGCGGATTTTATGGGGGTTGGGGAAGGGGGCTCTCCTAAAGAAGCAAAATTAGTTCATCTGCACCATTAAATATTTTTTATTTATGTCTTCACAACACGAGTAGGAGGTTAAACTATTTAGCATAGACAAAACATAATTTGTTTTGCTACAGGAGTAATATTGCAGTGCAGTCAGCTGTTAGTGTGAAATGATCTATATATATAAAAATGAATGTTGGTATATGTGTATATGTGTGTGTGTTCCCTAAGATCTCAGAAACTGCCCGGGAGATTTGGCTGAAAGTTTCACCGTTTGTTCCTTTTGGTACTGGGAAGGTTTAGAGACCAGTTTCAACAAAATCCGATGGGTAGTTATTTTTTTATTTCAATTTTAGACCTGATTCTGTCTTTGTAATTTCAATTTAAAACGCCATTTTCGAAGGCTCTTATCAATCCAATCGAGTATTTAGTGTATCAACTCAACTCTCTGGCAGATAGTTGGAATTGCTTGCTACCGTAAATTTGTCGATCTTTTAAATCGCGCCAAGAGCCCTCAATAATGGAAGTTTTCCCAATAACTGTCTGAAGTACAAAGGATAAAAAAGATTTGATTAACAGATTAATCTTTTTTTTAAAACAAATGAGATTCAGTTTCATATTTCGAAACTCCTTTAGATTTGTAGACGCTTAGATGTCATGCATTATTTTCCAGGCGAACACTATTTTGTTCTTTATCTATTGCTGTTTTCAATCAAAGTATGTTACTATATTTTCTCGCCAAACATCCAATCAATAGTTCGTTTTCATGTCCATACTATTTGCTATGATATACTGCAATATTGGAAATTATTTTAACGCCTTACGGAATGGTGTACTTTTAGCGCCAAATATAATATTCAAATTGATTTCAGATTGCCAAAAAAGTAATCAGCTTCATAGAGAATACCTCAACATTTGGCGACAATTTCTCTTTCACAAAAGTGATAATATGTAAGTTTCTTTATTTATGGAAGGGATAGGGGTTCAGAATTATCCAAGGTATCCCAAATTAGCTACTAAATTGGCGACTTTTTAAATAGCGCCAAGAACCTTCAATAATATCGTATAAATTGCGATATTTCAACGTTCTTTCTAAAGCGTGTCATTTCGGAAAATGTGTTATTTTGTTTTTGAAAATTGATAAGAAAACTTTCTTCTTCTTTTAAACTTTGGTAAGATGTCTGCTGGTTTTTGTGAGTTGGTTCTGTTGCATTCGAATGTCCCCAAGGGGTGTTTTACTCCTTTTATGGGGTAAATCAGTGTTAATTTCAATGCAGACAAAAGTGATATGAATTGGCGCGACCAAGTGTTTGACGCCAAGTTGGTGACAAATGTGGCGATTTTTTTTTTTCCTGATTTGGGTTCAATTTGGCGCTATTGGCGACATTTTCCGAAAAATCCACTGGATGATGTTAAAATCGGTGATATTTAGTAGATTAATCATTGTAAAACATTTTTTGCATTTTTTCGTGGCAAACTAGGGATGTAAATGCTTGAACTGTAATCTTGCTCACTCCAAGCACTATTTTAACACTTAAGGCATCTACTAAGAAATTTACACGTAAAAGGAAGTAGTGTGGGGTCCATACCAGATTTTTATATCATACTTTGAAGGAATTATAGTTGAATTATAACTAAAATAGTGTTTTTTTCTGCTATATCAATTATTTTACAAATGAACTTTTCATTTTATACCACGGGCAAAGCCGTGCGGGTACCACTAGTAATATATAAGGCTGACTAATTTGGAATTCAAGGGTACTTAATATCGTGAATGTATATATGTGAATTATCGTACTATTTTGGTAAGACTATAAAGTTAGGTATCTAATTATCTTGAAACGATTTACGATCACATTCGAAGTTAGTTAGTATGTAATGTTTCTGAGCATTAGGCTTTAAGGATTTTTAAAAAAACATTTTAATGGAGCCTCATGAGGACTTTTTTTTTCCAACTGTATAAAATAAAACTTTTGTGTTTTGGACCAAAAACTATTTCTGTATCTGTCCCTGGTTCTAGTCATTTCAAAAATACGATACCGTGACTTTAAAAAACTTTCTTGTAGCTCCGCTGTTAAGTAATGGGCGATTCTCTGTAAACTGGTAATTGGCTGTCCGGACTGAGTATTTTAAAAATAATAAAGTAATAAAGTAATTATCGCTCTTAATACAAGTAAAGCATTAATACTTTGTTGCCCAATTGTATTTGGAGTGATAACAATTTAATTTTTTTTTCTAGAAATTATCTAAGCGACAAAAACACAGTCCCCTGGCTGTCCCAATCCCATAGTCTAACTGTTAAAGATAGTATTTCAAAAAACCTATTAACACTACAAAAATTTGGTAATTAATACCTAAAAATAGAATAATGAAGCTATATTTTTCTTATGAAATAAGGTATAATTACGTGTTTCTAAAACTTAAAATTGTCATGTAAATTCTGTCCGGAGTTTTTTCAAACAGTCCCCTGCAACAAATTCAAAGCTGTAATCCGAAAAATCTATAACTTTTGCAAATTCTTTTTGGCATGAAGTTTAAAGTAATCAGTGAATTTGCCGAAATCGCCGAGAACGGCGTTGAAACGCTACTTTGCTTAGATTGAGAGCCACATTTGTGATGAAAGTATGCATCAGGGTCGTTGCGAAAACAGTCCTCTGGGAAGCGATTTTATTAATGTCAATTAATTTAATTATAAAACATATTAGTTATTATGTCCACGATTTGTGCCTAAATTTATAGGTAGTCTCGTAACTAATTATGTTCCAATAGTTTTGCAGATATTACGCAACAAAGAGCAAAAACACAGTCACCTGGCACAGTCCCCTGCCTAGTTATACTAGGCGGGGGACTTACCCCTGTCATGATTTATTGGAGAAACACAAACTGCAATTGGCCCTCTTTCAAACCAAAGTAATTGACTCATTTTCTGAGCAATAGAATTATAATTATACGAACATTTCAAAAAAACCGTGCCCGGACAGATTTCGTGTGAAAAATGACGAGTTTACAGAGAATCGCCCTAATCACAAACCAATAGTTATAGTAAATATAGAGTTCATCCTGACCTGCTAACGATTTCCCTAATTTTGACGAAACCTGTATGTTCGCATAATTTTAGGATCGCCTATTAGTTTTAATAAAATTTTGATATTCCGATTTATTTGGATGCTTAATTCTTCATCATTTTTTTATGCGGGAAATGAACCTATATTAATTTTACTGCAATTAATAAGGTGTACAGTAGTAAAAAAAATCAATTTTCACAAAACATGACTTATGCATTTTCTTTGACCATTAACAAGTTATATAGCGATCAAATAAAATATGTCGAGACGCATTTGAAATTGTATAAATTATTGACTTAAAATCTAAATTTACTATTATTTTTGGCCACATAATTCGCACGGTGTGTGATGATGTTTAAATCATATATGCAATAGTGGCACTTGGCACATAATTAAAACCTTTATGTTTAGAAGAAAATCAAGCAATAAATATAACATGATCAATGTTGTGAGAGAATTGTAGAGTTTGAGAATAAATCGGTTAAAAATAATATTACGCAAAACCTTGATTTTTTACTAAGCTATATTTTATTGTGTCATTTCTGTTTTCAGGGTGCGGTATAAGTAGAAGTACGTATGCTTGTTTATAACACATATTCACATTGTTATCCGTGATCTTCACAATATTGAAGGAACATGTAGTTACTAATTTAGTTCTGAGTTATACAGCAATGCATAATCAAGTTATAACTTCTAAACCAAAGAAATAGAAACAATTGTATACCACGTACGAACCACGTCGTACATCTAATTTCCCCCAATTGCTATACTCATTCTTCCTGGAAATGCTTTTAGTAAAGGCTTTTAGGGAATTTGCACCTGCGTTTACAATTCTAGAAACATTCCAGCTTAATCTCTGAATACTACTATTGTATGAGGTTCATACCTCCCTCTAAGTAGAATTGATAAGGCCCCATACATACAAAAGAAGCATTCTTACTCGATATTGTAAGCAGATTTTTGTGTGAGACCTTTTAAAAGATAAGAACAACCTGTAACAAATCAAAAGTGAAATTATAGGTGACTTTTTTGACCTCAGAAAATTTGGAGGTCAATAACTCGTACATTGTAACGAAACAGAATTAGTCTTTTTCAAGACTAATTCTGTTTCGTTTCATTTCACTCATTTGATTGATGGATGATTCTCATATGTAGCAAAGGTACAATGTTATTTTCATATAACAAGTATAAATTCCGTTCAGTAAAACGTATAACGAAAGTTTCCATTCAAGAATAAATGCTTCCGTCAATGCACCTCACCCGAACATTTTTGAATTAATAAAAAACTTGAAACTTGCTCAAACTGATACTAAACAGCATTCGCAGCGATGATGAACAAACTACAAATAACAATACTAAACAAAAACAAGATTTTGTTCAAGAAAAAATGTCATAACTAGAAAACAACAAGTTGGATGTGTTGCCTTTTTTGAAATACGTGTCATACAGAATACCTAAAATATAACTTTAGTTTAATAAATATTTTTGAAGTTTTCAGTATTGCATTGTATTTTTTATGCTCAACAATTATATTCTATTTTCAGTTATTTAAAAATGATTTTGTAAATAATTAACTCAGGAGATTAAATAATCAACTTTTATCAAAGACTTGATAATATTCAAATTACACATTCTCTAAAATGTGTCATGCTTTTATAGTATTGAAGAGAGTACAATTTCATGCTATTTGTTATACTTACTCGTATGTTACAGAAAATTACATTAATTTATTGTTGAACAATTCCGCGGAACTGTGATATTTTCAAAACAGCATATTGAACAAAAGAATTTTCCCCCCTTGGATTATTGTATTTTTTAAGTTGAATTTAATGGTATAGTTGAATTAAAAAAATAATTTTTGGATCATTAATAAAAATTTCTTCAAATAATGGACTCTGACAAACCTGCTACTTTTTCCAATATCAATCAGTCACCATACTTTTAACAAATTTTTAAGAATCATTCAAAATGTATTTCAGAAATTCTACTACACCATCAAATTCAGCTTAAAAAATACAAAAATCCAAGTGGAAAATATCCCTTGTTCAATGAATATTTTGCGTTTCATATTACAAAATACAGTATTTTGCTTTAAAAATATTAACCGTGGAATTGCCTTGTAAACAATATTCATCTCTGTTCCTTCTTCAAAGAATACTTAAGGGTTTAAAAATTGATTAAAAATTATTTAGAAAACATTTTTCCTGCCGATTACGAATAATCAGCAAATCGGCAGATTACTGATTACTGCCTATTAATCGGTGCAATTCTAGTTTGTTCGAAAAATTTCACTAATTTTAACAAAACAGCTTATAACGTAAATCTTTCCCCTTTATTTTCACAAAACTCTAAAATTGATCAACAACAATAGTCTGTCATGAAATAAGAAAAATAAATAAATAAATAAAATAAAACATAAATAATTGAATAAAAATAAATTACAGGATGAAAATGTAATTGTAATAGCTAAAAGCCCGGATTATGTACACTAAAAACAGGAAAATATACTTGAAAATATGCACTTAAAATATTTAAAATTTGCACTAAAAGTTGAAAAAAAAAAAAAAAAACTACTAATAATTTTCACCTACACAGGAAAAATTTGTTATAATATCTAATAAAAAATTATCTATCTAGCATTTGTTAATAATGCTAGAATTTCGTATTGAAACAATAATTCGTGCAAAAAATTAAATGCACATTTATTGATTTTGCTACAAAATCACAGTTTGTATTTCAATATTTTCTTCAACAAGGCACGGCCTTTTGTCTTTGAATGTGATTTCTGATGATTTTTTCTTTTCTCATTGTAGTCTCTGTAGAGTCTCTGTGTTTATTTAAGTGAAATTTTTTCAATGGTCTTAAAATTTTCTTTGTGCTGAACAAAATGTTTGTTTTTGAAAAACGCACTAATATGCATTTATTTTAAAATGCTCCGTTTTTATGCATGTATATGCAGTAGATACAAAAATATGTAACTATATATGCACATATGCATTAGCATGTAATCCTAGCTGTAGCTTCAAAAAAAAAAAAAAAACATTTCGAGAATAAACATACGTAGATTTATGTTTTTGATTTTTATAGAAGCTAACTTTTACATATGTGTAATATATGTTTGTAATGTATGATGAATTATAGAACTTACTTATAGAAATAGTGATAGATTCAAGTATAAAATTGAAGGGGCAAGTGGATAAAGGTGATAGGTAACAATTTTAGAAAAACTTAATTTTTACCATGAATAAAGGTAATAAGGGATTTTTTTTTTTTTTTGAAAGCTTTTTCTAGAAATTTAAAAGATTGTCACATATCACTTTTATTCACTTGCCCCTTCAATTGAGTTTGTAAGTTAACACAATTGAACACACACTAATTGAATTTGTGTAAATCGGCGAAATTCAAATGTCATATATCACCTTTATCCATTTGCCCCTTCAATTATGTTACATAATTGCCATTGTGCATGGAAATGACAATACCAGATATAATACATGCATTTTTCTTCAGAGAATTGTCTTATAGCGTGATTATTGTTATTAGATTTTATTTTGTCTGCGAACCATTAGAATCTATTTTTAAAATAATTCTTAAGATAGACGAGGCACAGTTATTGTAACAGATGTATGATGTATTATTACGTTTTGAATATTTCTAGTTAAACGATATTTATAGAAAGAGACTATCACTTTATACTTTAGGAAATCTGAACATTCTATCTGATCAAAAATCGTTCCTCCCTCACAAAAGAAAAAAATCATTAAATTTTTGTGTATTTCCTGCAATTCAAAAAGTATGCAAATAAATTTAATTTTAGATTTAAGCCTGTTATCTCTTTTCAGATTTAAAAATACGAAAAACGTAACACCTTCGTACTTCCCTATATAATCTTTCCCTTCATCTCGCCGAAGTATTTATATTTATGAGAAATTTATAAATAAATAAATATATACATATGTACTTAAATATAATATATACATATTGTATATGCAGATAAAAAAATATATACACATATATATTTAAATATCTGCATATATATTTATTTCTATTAAAGCTGCAAAATTAAATAAGTTTCAAAATATTGTATTTTTGTTGAGTAAATCCGCGATATATTGGCGACTTTTTCACTGTCCAAGCTATTGGGTCAAGAAATCTTCGCCAAACAGGGAAGAGGTTACAAAATCATTCACGCAGATTTGAGCTCGGCCGGGGGAGACTAATTTTCTGCTTCACCAGTCTTGGTCCGGGGAAGCCGTTTTCTCCCCCCGAGGTGCGCAACTCAGGTCTTCCCTCTTGATCTTCTAAGAATTTACTCTCAGAGAGGGAGGGTGGTGAATACTTCCTAGTATTTTTACCTGTAGGGCAGTGGTGTCTGTTCCAGGAAAAGTATAGAAGGAGTACTTATTTCCCAGATAACTCCCATTATCCATAACTTACATAAAAAAATGGTGACGGACACGTGCTCCGAAAAGTATGCGATCTTGTAGATGCCTTCTGCTAAAAGGAAATTCAAAGAGCAAGAAATAAAGAATTAAGATTCAAGCAAAGGCAAGCTTTGTTATTTGAATATTAATCCTTCATTTTTAGTACTATTCATTGAAAAAAGTTTGAACATCATGAGTCATAACCGAAGTCTTAAAACTTAAAGCCATTATCTGCTGCATAACAAGTAAATGCTTGTCTTTTGGAACTTTTTGGAAAAAAGTGATAATGAAAGTGAAAAAAAAGAAACTTTTTTATTCTGAATAAAATAATAAAATTAGCAGATTCGATCTTGAAATGGTTAAACTTAAAAAAAATAAGGAGTGCCTGTCAATCAGCCATTTTCCTGGACTTGCTAAAAAAATTCATTTTCAAGTGCTTGAAGAATTTTTGAAAGTTAATATAGTTCTTGATGTCCATAGGTATTCATTAAATTGTGATTTTCTTTTTTAACTGTCCAACAATACAATTTTCTATTTTTTTTACATGTTTCGATATGCTTAACACACGTGCGTTGCAAAAAAAAAAAAAAAAAAAATGCCTGCAGTGTTTGAGATTTCAATCCTTTTGCATCTTGTAAATATTTTGATATTTTTAACAATCAGAAGGTTTTTAGACACTTGCTACTTCATATTAGCTTGTTTTGTGTTTTGTTTTAATAAATTACTTTATTTTTTAAACCATGTTAACAATGAACTCTATTTCGCGGAAAATTGCCTCTCGGGTTTGAAATTTCAATCCTTTTGCATCTTTTAAATTCTTTAATGTATTTGATTATCGGAAGTTTTTTTTACATATGCAACTCAAGATAAGGTTATTTTTTGTTTTATTTTCAAAAAATCATAAAATAAATTTTATGAAACATGACAACATTAAAATTACTTCTAGTGTTTGAGATTTCAATACTTGGCATCTCGTAAATGTTTGAAATTTCTTAACAATTAGAAGTTATTTCAATATGTGCTACATTTAATTAGGTTGTTTATTTCTCATTTTAATTATTATCTTGTTCCATAACTTGTCTATGATTTATTTCAAGTTAAGATAGTCATTATTTGCTTGTTGGTTATCACTGATTTTTTGCAAAAATATTAAAATTAAACAAATGAGCATATAATATTTTAAGTTAATGTTTGTTTTAAATGTCATTATTTTTGAAATATTTAATATTCATCATTTTCTTTATCGTCTAAAATACTTAATGGCATTTATATTACTAGAAGAAATAATTTTTAAGAAATAATAAGAGGTTTATCTTTCGAACTTTAAATTCTCCCTCAATATGTTGATCTATGCATATGTTCCCTAAATTTCCTATACTTTTGCCACATGCAATTTAAATTTCTTATCAGAATATTTTTAATTGCAGTAAATATGGCTCAAAGAATCTGAACTTGCAGCTAAAGGGCTATTTATCCAATTTTTTTGGAGGGGCACAGGTACACATTCCTAGAGGGAGGGGGGGAGTTAAACAATGTTTGAAGGGGTGTGCCCCAGCTCTGGGAGGGGGCAACACCGCTCACCGCATGGAAGTAGTGCCCCTTTCGCAATAAATAGTGCCCCTTTCAGACATCAGTACCCTGCCCTTTTTTTCCTCTAGAGTGAACACTACTTTTAAGAAACCATGAAGTTTAAATTTCACTTTCAAACGGAAACACGACCCCCCCCCCCCCCGCCTAAACCAACAACTTGCTATTGTTATCGATGTCTATGACACAATAGATTGAGTGAAAGATCCTTTTCCGTACAATTACTCGTGATGCGAAGAGTGATAAGTAGCATTGCATAAGTTTGGCAGACATACGTTTGAATGAGGGTCAATAACATCTTGGAATTCCCCATCCCACCTTCAGAATTTTCCGTCACCTTACTCTTTCTCTTTAACGAAAAGAATAAAATTGAAATCCCTGTTCGAATTACGCTCCTTCAGAACCAGTACTGATTCACGATCTGGCTCAGACTCAGCTGTTATTATTCACCTGGCACAAGGGGAAAAACTAGTATGATGTTGCCATCGCGAAATTTACTATATATGTTATGAGTTCTTGGCTCTTTCGTTTTCAATCGAGACTGCTCAGTAGGGTGGAGCGAAAAAAATGAATTTTTGATTTTCGTAAACGGGTACCTTTCATTTACTGTGAATGAGGATAAGTAACAATTCTGTAAAATATTTCACTTTTGCGACGTCATCTTTAGTCTGCGCATTTGGCCTAAAGTTTTGAAATTTTTGATTTTTTTTTTAGATTTTTCAATTTTTTTAAAAAAATATTGCAAATGATAAAATTAGTGACGGATGGTTATTAAATGGAAGAAAAAGGTTTGAAATATACAAGGAATTTTTTAAAACCATTTTTAAATATGATTTCAGTTTGTGCATTATGCTCAAAGTTTATCAAATTTCCCAAAATTTCTGATATTTTCAACATTTTTTAACTCAGTATTTCCTCTCAATATTCACTTGAAGTGTCTTCAAACCTATTTTTATTCATTTTTTTATTACTTTGAACCCAGCAACTCTTCGCTAGCTCTTGTGGAACTACCCAGGACTCACCACGAGGAGATGACCGCACTTCTAGTCTTACACGCGAACTCTTACTTCCAACCAATCCGAGCACGCATTTACATTTCTTAGAAACGTCTTTCACAGTTAAATTGTACCCTTGTGTCGTAAATTGATCAAATATTTCTGTCAGATATCCTCGTTTTTACTCAACTTTTTCTTTTCCTGTGATTATATACCAATTTTGAAGAGCTTGTGACCTATTTGACAGCTCTTTCAACTGATTGAGTCTTGAATGGCAGTTTAAAAAGAGTGCATTCAGAAATCATATTTAAATTCTCAGCTTGCATAACCTTTGTAAATATTGTGTTGTTAAATTACCTGTAAAAGGTGGCTTTGTAATTTCCACATCATGACAAGAAATCATATCGATGTGTACTGACTTTTAATTTATGTATGTAAGGTATGAAAATAGATTTTTAACTATTCTTGGGATCTGAAGCGTTCTCACTTGTCTGCTTGTTTGTTACTAGTGTTTTAAAACAAGTTTCTTTACATGCTTCCTCTTATGAACTAACTAGATTATTTCCCGGCGTTGCCCGGGTGCTTATTAATACAACATAGCTCTAACAATATTTGAATGAATTCTGTCCACAAGGGAATATAAAAACTTATTTCATGCTGAAATGAAGTAGTTGAACCTTAAATTGATAATTCATTGTTAATCGTAATCTTTGTTGGAAAATACCCCAATTTAAATGTGTTACATTTTATCAATTTGTCTGCTTAAAGTCTTATCTCTGTTATTCTATCTATTCAAAATTGAAAGAAAATGGTTATTTTGAAACAAAAGATTTGAATTTTGAGCTTTTTGGATTTTTTTTTAATTTCAAAACCCCCGACTGTGTGAATTCTAATGCATCAAGAAACCTCTTTGCCAAGTTTGTTGAAAATCCGACAAGAACTGTGGATTTGTATAAGGAACAAACATACATGCATCCATTTATATATATATAGATATCGATAACAGCATATTTCTTGGGTGCAAAGTATACATTGTTTTGAATAGATGTGAATACAATTTTCTGCTTTTTCCCGGAGAGATAATCTCTATAATCTCTCCCAAATTCATAGCTAAATTAGTAACGTCTGCACTTCATCCTAAAAGAGCAAGGACACTTTTAGCGCGAAAGTTATGAACTCTTTTAAAAATTATAGTCTAAAGATTATGTGTGCTGTAGTCAAATTCTGGCTTGGAAAATCTTTCTTGGACTTATGTTTCATATTTTTTTAGATATTTTTCCAGTCAAAATTACCTTGCTCATCTCATGAAGTTACTGTTGCTCAGTACTTGAATCATTTTTAGTGTAAAAATCAATCTGATCAATGACAAATTTTATAGGTTCATATTTAACTGATTTGAAAGTATAACATGTTGTTTAGCTTCGTCCAACAGGCCCAAAAATCACTTTGGTCGACTGGTAGGTCCATCTGGCTTTTGCAAAAAATGCAGCAAATTAAGTTCATTCAAATGTAAATGGCAAATGTCCCATTACAGAGGTCTACCAAGTTTTTCTTCCAGTTTCCGTATTACACCTTTGTATTTTCCTGTCTTTGTAGTGCATCCATCAAAACCAATGCAAACAATATCCTACTCAAAGAAACAATTTATTGTTCCTGACTTGTCTAAGAGATGTAAATGTATGCTCTCATTGGTTGGAAGCAAGGGGAGCTCGGGTGGCACCCAAAGCGCGGCCACCTCCTCGTGGTGAGTCCCTGAGTCCTGGGTAATTTCAATGAGCAAGCAAAGAGTTGAGTAGTTCAAAGAAACAACAAAATGATTAAAAAAATGTTTCAAAGGCACTTTAAGTAAATATTGAGAGGAAATATTAAATTATAAAACTTCTGCTCAATATTGAAAATATCGGAAATTTCTGAAAATTTGATGAACTTTGGGCCTAATGCGCAGACTGAAATCATAATCTAAAATGGTTTTAAAAAATTTCTTGTATATTTCAAACCTTTTTCTTCCATTTAATAACCACCCGTCACTAGTTTTATCATTTGCAATATTTTTTAAAAAAAATTGAAAAATCTAAAAAAAATAAAAAATTTCAAAACTTTAGGCCAAATGCGCAGACTAAAGATTACGTCGCAAAAGTGAAATATTTTACAGAATTGTTACTTATCCTCATTCACAGTAAATGAAAGGTACCTGTTTACGAAAATCAAAAATTCATTTTTTTCGCTCCACCCTACTGCTCAGTTTTGCTATTCGCAAAAGCAGAATCACGAGCGAAGATAAAATATTTAAAAGTCTTTCATTGATATCTCTGATAATTACAAACCTACGAAGTTGAAACCGGGCCTAAACAGTTGGGCTCGACCGATGGCAAATTTTGGCTGATGGGCCGATGCCGATTGATGGCCGATGGTTAAAAGATGGTCGATGAGCCGATGTTTTCTCCAAGTTAGCATCCTCCGTCGATGCCGATGGAGAAAAAAAGTAATAGATGGCTGTTGAAATGTGCGTTTTAAACATTTTTTAATGCAAAAAATCGAACAAAAAAGAATTCAGTATATTCTAGAAGCCTATACAACCTGTCAGGTGTGCGCAAGTTGCGCCATCAAAATTTTTGGGGGGAATTTTTTTTAACAAATTTATTCATTTGTTTAAACTATTTATTATTTTTTAAATTTAAATTATTTATTTTTATTTCTTTATTTTTTGTGTGTGTGTGTGTGTGTTGGGAATGTCTGGAAGGGAAAAAAAGCGATTCTATTCTGTGCATAATTAGTACTTTAAAAAAATTAATATGTAAAAAATAGTTAAAATTAAAAAAAATAATAATATAAAAAAATAACAAAGATAGGTAAAAAAAATAAAAAGCACAAGGGAGTTGTGAAAAGTTTTTTTGAGGGGGGGGGGGGAATTAGCGCCATTGAGCTTGGGGGGGGGGGGCACCCCTGATTTTTAATGGTGAGCTCATTTTCTAATCTATCGTTTGTGAGGAGAAAGCTGGAAGAAAAGTTCTCTCTCGAACCCTCTTTAAAAAAAAAATCAATTTGCCTTGACACGTTTGTATTTTTAGTCCTTTTACAAAACAAATTGAATATGTTAAAAGGATCAGGGTCGCAATGAAAGGGTGATATTTAATTATGCTCCTGTTAACTGATCTTAATCAGTTAAACCTTACTATTCAAGGTCACCCTGTATGTGGGTCACTTCGTCCAAGCTATAATAAAGAACTCTGTACATTTTGTGGTTGCTTGTGGCCATTGTTTAATCTCCTTATCCGCTTCTTAGGTCGCTTGGATATATATTTCTCCCAAAGAACTCTTCTCTTAACTATAGTAATGGTCAATAGTAATTTCTTCCAAAAAAAAAGTACCTCCCTCCCCCTTTGTTTTGGGGAAAAAAGGTGAATCAAATCCTGACGAATTTTTGTGGTCGAGTTCAAGTTATTTAGGAAATACTTTCTGAAAAAAATAAATTTTTAGGATTTATTATAAGCTCAGCTAGCATTTGCATTTATTAAGAGGGGGCCAGCAATTTGTAACAAGGCATAAAATTAACATATATCATGTGCTTTTTAAAAAAATTCCTCTTCGGGCCCCAATGATCGTAGGGCGCCCTCACAATGGCGATATGGTAAATCCGCCGCGCAAGGGGGGGGAGGTCATAAGTCTCCATTACACGTAAATAAATTATAGTATTTAGGATTGGCGATAATATATAAAAACGGGTTCTCCGGCAGCTCCATTCGTCATTTCCTTTGCATGTATAAATTTTGCTCTCACCGCGTCAAGACGCAGTGTAAGTATCAAACGGAAAAAAAAATTGGCTTTGTGGAATAATGTAAAAACATGTTCGCGTGACAGATCAAAAGTAAGCTTAATTTAAAAAAACCTTGTGGTCGTCCCCACGTATAGTTGTCGTAACAACTGTTATGTTTTTAGTTTTTTTATTTGATGTTACAATTACAATATTTTTTTTTCATTACGTTTTAATTTGTAAAAAGTTCAAAAGCATCAAAAACTTCGCTTCGACCTGTTTCTGCCATCAGCAAGAAGCTTAAAAAAGTAATGAAATAAAAAGACGCAACTAAATTGCATGGAAATCTGTTGAACATCCGCAAATTATCTTTCACGCAACGGTTACTACTGTCCATTAGAGAGGAATGGGGGGGGGGAGAGAGAAACAGAAGCAAATAAGAAACCCAGTTTTTTTCCCAGGAGTTATCGCATCGGAGTGTTGTGCTTTCTTCTCTGCAATAGTTTGTTTTTCATGTTTTTATGTTTCATTTAAATCCGTCGCTGTCTGGAATCTTGTTTACTAACTTTTTATTCTGTTATATAATGGAGAGAAAGAAACTAAGTTTATTTTGACGTACTCTTGTGACTCAAAACTTGCAAGAGGGAACCCATCACGGTCTTTTTTGGGGGAACTCGTCTCTTTTTAAAAGAGGGAAATTATCTGCACGAGCTCGCTTATTGGCAGAACAAAATGTCGATTTCTGGGTAATGAGATGTTCAGAATTTTTTTTTTTTTTTTTGTTCTGGTTGATGAAATTACCCAAATGTGAACAGTTAATCTTTATACTATTTTTAAATAAACTTAGTTATAGCGACGGAGCTATTATGGTGGTTTCTTTTTCCAGGCTCTATTATCTGTTTTCTATCGTTCATTTATGACTAGCGGATATTTATTTCTACTTTTAGAAATATCGAGCAGATCCCCCCCCCCCCCCCCCCCCAAAGTTGACAAAATTCAACTTGTTTAGTCGCATAACTTAAAATTTTTATCTTAACTTGACTCATTTCGTGCTTCTTTTGTAGTTGTCTCTTCAGACAATCAAAATAGCTTTATTTCTGAACTTTGAATGGAACTTTTAGTCGATTCATATGGCAAATTATCAAAATCAGTGTCCAAATTAGTCACTAATCACGACTTTCGTTTGAAACACTGAACGTAATATCAGCTTAATAATACATTGACCTAAAATTCATTTTTTTATCGCTTAATTACTCATACGGAAAAAATTGTATGCACAAACTTCAACTTTATTAAGGACTTTATAAAAACCATTACGTCTAAAATTTCCTAAATTGAAACACAAAAATTGGAAAATTCACTGAAAACAATCCGCGTAAATGTGCCCCAGTCTACCACCCTAAAGTGATTGCGTAGTTCTTGTAGTTTTTAATTCAGGTGTGTACGAAGAAGCTAGGCATTTTGAAAAAGTTGACGCATTGGGCTGAAATGTTAATTTTCTTGTGACAAAGCTCTTCGCGATTTTATTTAAAAGTGTGTCGTTAATCTCTTAAGTTTCCAGTTCAAATTTGTGTTTCAATTTTCTTTACCAATCATAATGATTGACTCTGCGTTTTCTTGTTCTGCTTTTAAACGAGTACTCACAAATTAATTTCATTCCTTGAACTACCGGTCTACACAAGTATAATGAAAAATGAAATTTTATTAAATTTCTTTCGTATTTTTAGTAAATTGTTTCCACATCAACCTTACAATTAACCCCAAAACTGCCCACTACCTCAGTGGTTTTTTTAGCTTCCAAAGAAAAAAATAAATTATGTAAATCAGTCGGGCACACAGCAAATAATGACCTGTTTTCCAATTAATGAGTCGGTAAAAGTCTGTTACTAGTTCCGCCTGTTACCGCCATCCCTTATGGCATTGAAATATCCGAATATTGCATTATAATGAAATATGCTTTTTGTTTTAAATCTCTTTTGCAAAGGGTTGACTGACCACTGGAACTTCGTGACCTGATTCTTTAGTTCTTAACAACAATACTTGAGCTTTCTGGAGTTATCTCTTCGCCGAGAGAGGTGTTTAATGAGGCTTTTTTTCATTTGCTAGAGATGAATTAATGAATGCTTAATTGCTGCTGCGACAAGGGCGGTTCCTGTCACTGGTCTTGGTGTGAATCTGGATTAGATTATGAATATAAATTCGGAGATCTGAGGGGGGGGGGGGCACATGGCTTGTCAACTTCTGCATTTTTGTAAAGGGGTTGATGTCCCCCAAAATATTTGATTTTTGTTGCAAAAATAATGTAATTGTAATCTCATAAATAGGTTCCAACCACCGTTTCTTGTGAACCGTTTTTCTCACGTTTCTCCCCCCCCCCTCCCTTTATGAGCGGCGCTTTCTTCTAATTGCCAGATGACACACTGCATATCTGCGGATAAGGGGAGTGCTTTACTCATTTCTAAATGCAGCCGTTGACCACAAAAAGTTTAGCATCATTCAAGCAACTGCCTGGTTAACGAATAAAGCGAATGAGAAAAAAAAAGACCTTACTTTCCGTGATTGTATTGAACAGGTGCATTCACCCTTTATGCCCGGATGGCACTCAAAAGTTCGCATATACAGTCGACCCTTGATATAACGACCGTCTCCATCCTGCAGAATTCGGTCTTTGTAACGAGTGGTCGCTATAACAGGTAGAGCATAGAGTATATTGAGATACGGTTGGGGATTTTATCACTGGTCGTTATATTAGGATGGTCTTTATAACGAGTGGTCGTTATAAAGAGCGTCGACTGTATTTATTTAGCATTATGAATCCTAAATGACTGGAATCATGCTGATACTTGAAAGTACCACACCTTGTACTTTGCTGAGAGGTCGACAGATGGTACCTGCGATCGGAAAGTTTTCTCAGGAGTAGGTGAAACGAGTGTTTAATTCATTAGAAATTCCTGTTCAATGCAGCAGTATTTAGTTTCTGTATTTATTCTGTTACTGAATGGTTTAAAATTGGCTCTACATCCATATTAACATTCATCTCATTTGTAGGTGGCTAAATTGACGATATTTCGCTGAACTCATCAATTTCCATCCTTTCAAAATTATTCTAAACAAAAACTTGTGATCGTATCCTGTGCTCCCACCGCAACGAAATTTATGCTTTGGAAACGCTTCCTTTTACTTCCACGATTTGCAGAAACCTTTTCCTTGCCAACTTTCCCCTTCATATTCACCCTCTCCCACCCTTCGGTTTTTTATTTATTTTTTACTCTTTGTTGCTATGTGACGAGTTAGCTGCTATTTATGTAATCACACTTTACAGCCGCCGCTCACGTGCGAATTTATTTTAAGGACTGGGGTTTTGTTGATTTTCGTGAGTCGAACGTAGGCAACGCACTCTTGGTGATCTGAGTGCAGAAATTATTATTATTTTTTTTTTTTTAAATCTTGTGTGTGAACTTGTTTTCTGAGAATTTATGGAATCCTTTTGACCTCTTAATTAAATATTTCTCAGTTTATGGCTAATAGTCTAGTAAACGAAGGTCAAAATTAGGGTGAAAAAAACAAAAAAACATGCAGTTTTAAAAATTGGCGTACAGGTACAGAAAGGTCTCCTGATGAACATACTAAAAGTCCCCGGTGGTGAGGGGGGAGCTCACAGCGCCACCTGGTGTTTTATGGGTGATTTTTCAGTTTTCGTCTTATATCTCAAAAACTATTTACTTGCGAGTAAAAATATCCTCTAGTGAACTAAAGAGCATAAAATTATCTTTAAAACGCTTTTTTTTTCTTTTTTATAATAGCTATAATAGTTGCCGAGATATTGAACTTCAAAGTTTGTCAATTTTTGAAAAACCGACTATTTTTCCCCTCTTTTCTATTTTTGGAACAGCCTCAGTGATTAATTTGATATGATTCTTTTGTTTTTTCGACCTGAAGTAACTCAGGTCATTAAGGCGATTTGATTTCTTGAAACGAGAAGGCAGGTTGAGGAGGAAGGAGGCGAGGAATGAAGGACGACCAAAATATGTGCTAGTTCACTATTTTCCCCTCTACCATAGTTCAGCAAACGAAGGCCCAAAATGTTTTATTAATAGCTTTGACTCCAAGTAATAATAATATTCTTTTCTTCAAACCAGGCAAAGATAAAGTGAACACCAAAATTTTTTATTCACAAGAATTACAAAACACTTGCAAGTTCAAAGATCAAATTCTCTTCCTCCATGCTTTCTCCGGCTGTGACACAACATCAGCTGCATATAACAAAGGTAAAGCCAAATTCATAAAGCTGTTACAAAAAAATCAATCATTGAGCTACGTTCCGGAAGTGTTCTCAAACCCCCTTTCTACCCCAGAGCAGGTAGCGGAGGCAGGCCAATCATTTTTCTGAGCCTTATATGGGGCTCCAGTAAATATAACTTCTCTGAATGAACAGAAATTTATATCTTTTCAGAGAGCAGCAAGAAAAATAAAACCTGATCTCACTTCCTTCCCACCTACTGAAGATGCCGCAAAATTTCATTCATTAACAGTTTATCACCAGATTCAAAAGTGGTTTGGAAGATTACTTCCACCCGATGCCTTGGGATGGAAAAAAGCAGGTACATCATGGAAACCTATAACAACTTCAAGGCTTCCTGCTCCTGACTCCATTCTCTCCATGATTTTTTGTTCATGCACAAAAGGATGTGGTGCAAGATGCGGCTGCAGAAAATCAAGGATAAACTGCAGCATTGCTTGCTTAAACTGCCAGGGTATCTGCCTTAACGGTTCAAAATTGGATATCGCATTAGATGAACAGTCAGACGACGAAAGTATCCATTTAACTTGAGTACAATGTCATTTTCATGCTAGTTTATATTTATTCTACATCTGCTCACTTTCATTATTTATTTGCATTATTCTATTTTTTTAATGTTTGGACTTTTTTATCATTATTTTTATTATTTATCCTTTTTGCAAAAGGGTATACGTTTTATTTATAACATGATTTGTCTTCTTGGACTTTAGTTGACTTAAATATCACAGCACTATCGAAATTTAAGAAAAAAGTGATTGATATGCCTTTCGCAGTCCCAAAAAATAAAGAAAGAAGAAAAGAAAAAGATAGGTTTTCAAAATCTCACGAGTTTAGAACTTAAATGTCAAGTCTATTCCATCTATTTCAGTTATAAAATACTAATTCATTCTTTATTATTTTTAAAGGTATTTTTATGTTCTTTAATTTACCAATTGATGATTTTGCTGGCGAATGCATAGTTTTTGGGATATAAGACGAAAACTGAAAAAAACGCACCCAAAATCCCTGGTGGCGCTGCGAGCTCACCCCCTACCACCGAGGACTTTTAGAACGTTCATCAAAAGCCCGTTTTGTACGTGTGTGCCAATTTTTAAAACTATATTATTATTTTTTCGCCCTTATTTTGGGCCTTCGTTTGCTGAACTATGGTAGAGGGAAAAATAGTGAAAAGTACACTTGCACATAGTTTTGTCTTCCCTTCATTCCTCGCCTCCTTCCTCCCCAACCTGCCTCCCCGTTTCAAGAAATCAAATCACCTTAATGACCTGTACTACTTCAGGTCGAAAAAAGAAAAGAATAATATCAAATTAATCACTGAGGCGGCTCCAAAAATAGAAAAGAGGGGGAAAATAGTAGTTTTCTCAAAAAATGACAAACTTTGAAGTTCAATATCTTGGCAACTATTATAGCTATAATAAAAACAAAAAAAGAGTTTTAAAGATAATTTTATGTTCTTTAATTTAGTAATTGACATTTTTTCTCGCAAGTCAATAGTTTTTGAGATATAAGACAAAAATTGAAAAATCACCCATAAAGCACCAGGTGGCGCTGCGAGCTCCCCCCTCACCACTGGGGACTTTTAGTATATTCATCAGGAGACCTTCCTGTACCTGTGTGGCCAATTTTTAAAACTGCATGTTTTAGTGTTTTTTCAAATCCTTTATTGACTAGACTATAAGCGTCTTGGGCTCTGTATAACGTTTTGCAGTGTTCTAAATACGTATTTAAACGGGTAGTAATCAACTGGATTGGGTTTTAACTTATCAAATATTTGTCACAAAACTACTTTTTAAACTTTTCCGAAAAAGTACTTTTTGCGAAAAATTCGACCGTAGCGGAAACCTTAAACTTAAGACACATTTAATGGTGTTTTGTAAAAGATTTACTTGTAAGCAATGTTTTCATGCATATAATTACTAAAATAAGACCACACTTGGATTATATGTAATGTTTTCATCCATAAAGTCTTTGTTCTGTATCTTCATATGTTGAATATCTGTGTTCTTCTACTTAGGGTTCCAATGACAGTGGCAAAGGTGGCAGTGAATTTCAGTTTATGCTGGAACCACAACAAATGTGCATGGTGTATGAATTTGAAATTCTTCAAGAACTTTGTGGACTTTTGATAGGCAGAAATGGAAGGCATGTAAATTACATCAAAGAAGAAACCAACGCAAATATTTTAATAAAACGTCATCCTTATTTTAATGACAAAAAAATATGTTCCATCACAGGTAAAAATAACTATTTTTTGAGCAATCAAGGATTTTTTTTTTTTTTGAATTGTACCATGTATGGGTTTTTTTAATTACTTTTCTTTAACCTTTTGGCCTATTAGGAAATTTTACCTTGCAACGTTTGTATAGAAGCTATCATGCTATGCACATATGATTTTTAGACTTGTCAACTGTCCCACTTTTACAGCAATTCTCACTACAACCAGATTTTCCCCTCATTCCTCCTAATTTTTTAAATGTCTAAGATTTTTCCCGATTTCTTAATACCTTCTATAATGTTCAAGTTTTTGCTTGATTAATATTCTTTTTTACAAGTTTGTTGGCAATTTTAGATTGGCAGTCTTGCCATGATGGTTGATTCATTGCAAGTCCAGCATGACCTCATCTTGCTGTTTGAATTTGATTGTTCTTTGTTTTTTGAGTTGTGGTACTAATCATACATCCCTCTGGAATAAAATGTTATTAAGTTGTTTAAAAAGTTAACAATTGCTAAGCACTTGACAAGTTTTTATATTTTTGTTGCAAAATTATAAGGGTCATTTTCACCATATGCTTACATTTCAAAATTTTTAAGTAATTTTTTTAACTTGCTATTTTCTTTTAGAAACACTAACAGATGTTTAGTCACATATTGTAAGTGTGTAAAAAAGTAACTGGTTGTACACTTTGATGAATAATTAAGTATTAAAATGCTGTTGTAAAACTGTAAGTTGCAAGGAAAATTGTCGTCCATTACCATACAAAATGAATATGAAATCTCACTTTTAAACTATATCATAGAGCCTAGAACCAACTTCATTTGAAATTATTTGCGCCCTGAAGCTTAAAACGATGTTTGTGATGATTGAAATATTGATTAAAAGCTCTATGGTAACGAATTTGACATTTGGTAACGGATTTGACCAGTAACGGACTTGACATTTCAACCAAAATGTCAAATTATGGCTAGGTTGTCGAGTTTAAAAATTGAACATTAATATGCATTTTCTTAGAGTTGTATAATGAACAATATTTCGGGGTAAAAGTTTAGAAAAAGTAAAAATTAATACTAAAATCTTTGGTAACGGACGTGACAAAGAATAAAAATACACACCCGGAAAAAATTTTGTGCGAAACGCCACAGCAATACTTCTCGACTCAGGGAAACAAAATGGTACAAAATAGTTACGTCACTAATTTGTTAAGTTAACTGAATACGTGTTACCATCTTTTGACTTCAATAAATACCTTTTTTTGCTAAAATAATCTTAGGGTAACGGACTTGACAAGAACTTCCGTACAAAATATATTCATACATTTCTTATTGAAATAAAATTATTATTGTCAATATTTATCATGAATACCATATATTAATAGTCAATATATAAAAATATGTCGCATTTACTTTTTTTGACCATTAAGTATAGGAAAAAAATAGTTGAACTTGTGAAAATGGGAAATGGACAAGCGTTTTTGCCTTGATTCTCATTTTTAAAGACTTATATAAAAATAAATAAATAAATTTCAATAATTTGTTGAGTGATAGAATTTTTTGGGGGGTATTTCTTGCAGAAAATAATTATTCGCATTGAATTTAAAATATAAGTTATGCTTCAAAATCGTCTTTTTAACCTCCGGACAGCAAATGTAAGCAAATTTTGAAAATGACCCATAAATGAAAAGGAATGCTATCCATTATGTGATTGAACATTTGAAAATATACCGTAAAAGAATTTATCATCTGCTGATAGCTGAAAGTTAAAATGTTAAAAATACAACTAATTCTAGAAAAAAGTTTTTGCTCTCTTATTTCCATTAAAAAAAATTCTAAAAGAGAAAAATTGGAAGTGAAATGAGTTATTGGGTAACTTGAATTTTTGTGAAAAAAAAAACCAATAACATTGATGATTGAACAATTTGTTTTTAGGTACTGATGATGAAATTCATGCAGCTTTAAAACTCATTCGAAAACGATTTCCTGTTGAAATATATCCTACTGTCACATTATCACAAATAAATAGTTTGCCGATTAATCTACAGTTACCTGAAACTCTGAAGGTAAGTGCAAAAACTTGTCTTTAAGTAAATAATTGAGTAGTTGCTCATTGTTTTTAAGGATGATTCTCAAGAAGGCCTTAAAACTAGTTTGCAGCAATTAAAAATGAGTTGAATTTTCTGAGTTTCCTAATTTCTATCTGTTCTAGAGCTTGAGTATGCCACCTTGCTTTGATTTAGGAAATTATATAAAGAAATTAAATAGTTGAAATACTAGCTTTACACTGTTTTTGATATTAATGTAATTTTAAAAGAATTTTTTTAAGAAATCTATAAACAAAGAAAATTACTATCTTTCTCTAAGAGGAAAAGCAGGTTCTAAGTTACTGGATTTGTTTGTTTTATGTCTTTTAGCACCAACTAGAAGAAGATTTCAGCGCAGGTCTGTCATTTAGGGGGGGGGGGGGCAGGAGGGGGGTCAATTGCTCCCCCCCCTGGCTTTGAGAAATCAATGTATTTACATATAAGTGGGCGTGGTTTTTGATGTTTTCTGGTGAAATTGCAGTGTGTTTGGACCCTGTGCCCCCCCCCCTGGAAAAACTTGAAATGATGTCCCTGCTTCAGCGCCTCCTCTAGTTTACTTGAATTGCAAATAGTTAGAATAAAATCCTACATTTATTGATTTTTTTTTTCATTACAAAAACGCTTAAATTTTTTATACTTATGTTAATTAAATTGTTCATCAGTCACATTTTCTGCTAAAACTCATAAGTTCCCAAGCGTCATATTTTATATTCTGTGCAAAGAAACTTAAATTGATAGTAAAACACAAATTAAATTTTATTTTAAACAGTAGTTGCAATAATTGCGGATTGTATCTAACTAATAATTATTTTTCCTTTGTAGCTATGCCTTCCTGAGGGTGTTTCATTTGAAGCTATGTTATGTGCGACTGTGAATGCAGGACACTTCTTTCTTCAGCAACCAACACATCCAACATTTCATTCATTACCTGCCCTAACAGCACAGATGACTGCTCTGTACTCTCAGATAGAGACACCAACTCTTACACACCTCGCCAAAGGTTTCTCTCTCTTTATTTTAATCTAATCTATCTATACTTGTACAGTAAATGTTTCAGGCAACTGCTTCCCAAAGTGATTTTTTTTCTCTAGAGATGTTTTCCTATTTTGCCTGTGGTTTAAGTGCTCATTTTAAACTCTTAAAACCCTGAACCTTTTTTCTACCTTTAAAGAAAAATACTTCACTATCACCAGGGTGTTGATGATTTAAATCAATTGATTTAAATCAGTGATTTAAATCGCGATTTAAATCAATTGATTTTTTTTTAAAAATCATTGATTTAAATCACTTTTTATTTTAATCCTTAAAAAATTCTCTAGGACAATCCCAAATTTATTATTTTTACCATTTTCTTTTAGAGCTTTGATTTCCATCTAATAAATGGAAAAGTAATCCTACTCATCCCCCCTCCACAGATGCTGGAAGGTTGCAGTCCAAATAATATGTATGCACAAATAGTGCTATTTGTTGTCTAATATGTGAAATAAAGAAAATACATGCAGGGGTGTTGCAAAGAGTGAATTGAGGGGGGGGGGGACATGATAGAATGTGTGTGATATACTTTCAGTGAAAAGAAAAAACAAAAACAACCAAACAGAAGATGAATTTTCTGTGCCTTGCATTATTAG
>JAXGGA010017041.1:0-25269 GCA_038373865.1 Uloborus plumipes | reverse complement strand
CTACTTATACTGAGTAAATAACTATTCTTGTTTTCAGAATAAGAATGTCATAATTAAGCAAATTGATTTCCTTGTAAAGATAGACAGTAAAGATCGAACACGTGTTTTGGCGTTCAATTTGATAATTAACTATGCATTCGCATGCCAAAAATTAATCCTCTCCTTCCTTTCCTAAACGCTCTGGGGATATGTGATGCGGAGGATTTTTTCTTTTTCGTTCATGCTCTCCAAACAATTAATGATGTTGGAAGAATAGTTACGAAAAGGCAAGAGTGTGATAAGAAGTTAAAAACTTTAAAGGAAGGTCCATGAGCATAGATATTTTCTGAATTTTAAACTATACCAGTGTTTTAAATATCAGGTATGTTGTCTGAGAAGGAGCTTTCGAAATTTATTTTAGTAAATATTCGGAAAATGGCTTTTAGTATGTCGCATGTTTAGCCCTTAAAGTGGAGTACGAAGACATTTCATAACTACTTTTATATTTTGCATAAATAAATCTCAAAATGCCTTCTTCAAATGTTCCGTACTAGCACGCAATAAATACATTAATAAATCAATAAAAAGTAAATAAATAAAAATTTAAAAAAAAAATGCTAATTATTCAATGCGAAAATTTCTAAAAATATAAAAAATACTTATGCTTTGGATTACTTTACCATTTTAACCTGTGAGTGGAACCGGAAGATTAATGCTAATAATAAATAAATAAATAAATGAATAAATAAATAAATAAAAGAGTCGATTTAAAATTATTCTATTAAAAGGGAATTGAAATTTTGATACCAATATAAGTTACTAACTGAAGCTACCAATTAAACTTATTTTTTACCAAAAAATTTCAACCAGATAATTTAAAATAAAAAAAGAAAACTTTAAATAAAAAAGTTTTTTTATTAGAATTATTTAATCAGTAGGTTTGAACAAATGATTCTCAAAAAAATATTTTTCATTCTATAAAATGAAATTATAAAACTAAACAGAGAAACACATTTTAAGCATCTTTAAACAGCAACTTATAATTTTAACAGCAACAAATAGATTATTTCTTTTCTTTAGTTTAATTTGTTAGTTTTTATCCATTAAAACTCTTTCTACAGATATTTTATAACAGTTTCAATTTTACAGTAAGAATAAAACAATGTTTTACATATATTGACTCAAAAAGCATCAAGTTTTACGTAATTATTGATTTAGCATAATTAATTAGCTGACTTGTTTTCATCCAATCTCTTTTGAAACCTGCAGAGTTAACATTTTAACCGCAGTTTCTGTTTTATGATGATTAAGCAGCAAATTATCAATTTTTTTGTTTATATGTTTCAAATGTTTTTTAAATTTTCACTTGTTCTAATTGAGTTAAATTTTGATTATTCCAATTAAGACAATTATGAATCACTGAAAGTTGATGTATGTGTGCGTGTGTGTGTGTTTGCAGTGAGCGGTGTGCGTTTCGGGAGTACCGCAAGTCGTAAAGTTATGAATTTAGGTATACAGGTATAATTTTTGCCGACATTGAACAACGGAGAACGAGTTTGATGATTCCTTTAGAAAAAAAATATTTTTGCACCTGTTAACACTTTGTTTTTGCATGTGTTAACATTCTTTTTTCTACAGATATTGGCCTAATTAAGTCAGTGAAATATTTTTTCTGTTCAAGCGTAGAAATTTTAATTTTATAAACACGATGAAAAACAAAATTCGAAAATGGAGGGATTCGTATGAACTTTTGAAAAAAACCTTTATTTTGCACTTCACCTTAGATTTAAATTTTTTTCTAAAATAATCTCGAAAAAAGTACATCTCTTGTTTCACCGTTAAATATGTACTAGCACAAATTGCCGTCTTCGGAAAAAAAAAAGTTTTAAAACGCTATCAATATTTTTTTTAAATGCAGAACAACGTCATATCCAGCACGCATCGATCGAAAAAAAAAAAAAAAACAACACTTTTCGCTGTTATCTGACCCAGTCATAACTTGAATTTTCATTCGATAATGATGAAATCGAATCCTAATTGCTACAATCATTATATTGTTTACTGTTTCTTGCTACCTTATTTTTAACTTCAAAAAAATGTTACTTTGTTTTCACATTTTAAGGCAATCTTTTAGTTCTCATTTTTCACATAGTCCTTTCTCCTAACATTTTTACATTTGTACTATGCCAAACTGTGTTTAGATTCTTGTTTATAGTAGTGTTGTTCCGATATTGGGCACGCTATTTATTTCGTTGGTGCTAAAGTTATGATTTTGATTATTACTGTTAGTCACAGGATACATTTTTTGAACCATTAACCTTTTTCAGTTGATGTAGGGTTTGCTATACATGCTTTAAGCTAAATATTTGTGCATAAAATCAATTTTTTTCTTCGCAAATGCTATTTTATTACGTACTACTACAGAGAATATAATGACGGAACATTTTTTTGCGCTCTTTTAACTATATAAAAAACGCCTTTTTTGCATAATGTTTTTTTTTGTAAGGGAATTAAATTGGAGGTTAGGCTAACAAAATTGCATTAATATATATATATATATATATACATTATATATACCGTAGAATGGGGTAACTTTGGGACACTTTTCAAAGTTTTACGCTGTTTCTTTTTTTATTTTTTAAGTTAGATTACTGAAAAAATTATTAATATGTAAAGCCTGTCTTCCTCTAACAAAATATAACAAGACAATAACTCCAGGAACAAGGGTATTTTATTAAAAAATATTTTAAACTGTCCCAATTTTACCCCACTAATTGGGGTAAAATTGGGACAGTGCATTATTTCCATTAGAAATAGCAAAAACATGACTTTTTACCAATGTTACCTCACAATATTGTATAAGTGCATTATCTACTTAAGAAAAGACAAGGTAAATGAGTGTGTACCATTTGCAACGCATAATATTATATTTAAAGAATGAAGTTATGATACATGTACACATAGATTGCAAATAATTACTTTTTAATACTATTAGGCTTTGGATCTTTACTGAACATACAAAAATATTATTTACACACTTCATAAAAGTTAGTTTTTGTCTGCTGAAGCCAAGAGATCACTGTACACTTGAAGCTCTTTAACTTTGAAAATTTCTCACCGACCAATTTGTTCCGATTCATCAATTTTCTGAACAATTTCGTCCTTTGAGTAATGAATTTCATCCGGATTTTCCTGGGATTTCAGATGTAGTGTATTGTAGTGTATTTTTTGGTATTTTATACTTGGAGGCTGCATTTCGGATCGACAGTGTCTTGTTCTTTATTGCTAGTAAAGCCTCTTGCAAATTTTCTTCAGTGTAATTTCTGTAGGGCCGTGTGCCAAGAGCTCTTTTATAATTTCTAGGCATTTTATTGTCCAATGCAATGCTGAAAAAAAAAGCAAGTATTGTAAAAAAACCCCGTATACAAACTTTGGGGCCGTCCCAAAATTACCCCGTAAAGAGCTGAAAATGAACAGTTTATAGGCTACATCAAACAAAATACTTTTTAACATTGTTAATTCTATATAAGATACTTAAGAAGATGTTTGGTATTGTGTATACGTACTTGAAAGTGATCTGAAGTTCACATTTCTTGAGGCAGAAGAGAAAGTTTCATCAAAACAAGAATTTGTGAAAAACAATGGCAAAATATAAAGCTTAGCTGTCACAAAATGGTAGTAAACTGGTTCTAAAAACTGCAGCCAGGTAGCGGCACGGTACAGGACTAAACAAAAAACGCGTTTGCAGATTGAACCTACGCAGTGTGTCTCCCAGGGAATCCTGCAAACTAAAATTAACCCGTTGTCCCAATCTTACCCACTCAGTCCCAAAGTTACCCCATCTTACAGTATATATATTATACATACATATATATATATATATATATATATATATATATATATATATATATATATATATATATATATATATATATATATATACAATACATATATATATATATATATATATATATATATATATATATATATATATATATATATATATATACAATACATATATAAATGGTTAATTAAATTATTATTTAGACAAATATAGATACATTGATAAATATCGCCGCGAAATTTATTCAAGCAGCCGCAGAAGAAAGCAATTTGCGAGTAAAACGGTGAAAGGCACAAAAAGCGAAATTAGTATCTAGCCGCATGCGGCTAGTCGAAAATAAAATAGCTTGTCTAGAAATAAATTATGTTTCATATAGTTAAGCAGAATTCCCATACTCCTACGCTTCAAGATTAAAAAAAAATGTAAGTAGTATTTTTGAGTTTAGTAAAGACTGGGAAAAAAAGATGTTGTTGTAAAAGTGATCCTAATTCGGACATTTTGAAAAAAAAGATCGCGTACAATAACTGAGAAAATAAAAGGCATATGTTTGTTTTTTGATATGTATACATTAAAGAACGAGAAAATGAAAATATGTTGAGGAATTTCATGTTAATTTGGTGATGGTCAATGGTTGTCTATCCTGTGGTAGTGTTTTTACTGATTTTAAATTTTTTGCAGATGAAAATACTACTCTACTACATAAACAAGCGACCCAATAACGCGAAAGAACAATTAAAAAGGGGAGTCTGCTTTGAAGTACATAGAGGGGTCCAACTTAGGTGTAACAAGCGGCCTATATAACGTGGTTTTGTCAAGTATTAATTGTTATAAGTTGTTTTAAAATGCACAATCACTTAAATCCTTTCATCTACTACATGCAAGTAGATTATAATAATTCTACCATGTTTGGAAGTGAAGTGATGATGCTTCAAAGTCACAAAATTTCGAAGAAAACAAAACCACAGTTTTAAATACTACTCGAAAGGGACTGTTTCGAACTAAGCGATGTCAATTTCACAAGTTGTAGACAATGAAGTGTACTATTAAATAGGTCGACCGTTAGTATTTAGCAGGCACGTGCCGTCAATGAATGCTTAGGGTAGGCAGATGCGAAGATTTGTGGAATAATATAGATCTTTAAATACGCATAAAATGTAAAAAGCAATAAAATAATATCAATATGAAAGATGTTTACTTACAATACAAATTATATACATATATGCAGGAATATTCGCCTGCATATATGTATATAATTTATATGTCTCATTTCCATATTGGATACAGTTTAAACTTAATCCTACGTCAAAGAGTGATACAAAAAAAAAAAAAAAAAAAAAAACAGGTGAAAATTACTGTATTTGATAAAAAAGAAAACACGACAATGGAGATAGCAACTTGTAAGCATTCAGCAGTACTGTATAAAAGACGGTATCAAGACGTCTAGACCGTAGAAACGCCACAGACTCTACATGCACAGTTCTGCGCATGACGCGCTCAAGTTTCGGCGGAGAACAGAAGGAACCGCAAAGGCACTTTTCGGACAGCCTTTCGTTGCCGCTTTTCGAACATAAGGGGAGAAAAGTGCGAGGCACGCGCACTTCCTAATACTACGCATAGTATAGATACAGTGGATGAAAAGCAGCAGTAGTCGGTGCTTTTTAAGGAAGAAAAATGAACATTTCCGGGTTTTTTTCTGCTCTATTCGCTGTTTAATGCCTTAATATTTCCAAATCAGCGCATTACATGTCATTTAATGAAATTAAAAAATTGGTATGTTTTCTTCATGGGTAGGCACTGCCTACCTTGCCTACCCAGACGGCACGTCTCTGGTATTTAGTAAGTATTGGTCAAAAAAAAAAAAAAAAGCAAAACGTCCGACTTAGGCTAATTTCTTCCATATAAAGAGTGCAAAAAGAAAAAAAAATTGATAGTAAGTAGTTCCAGTATATTTCAATGCAGAGAAGAGCAACAATCATTGTGTACATTTAGCTGTAATGGATAGCAGTCGCCACCTGCAACAAGTTGACTTAGGGTTCTGCTCCACATCAGCGAAAAACGCGACCGAAACCGAAGGCAGAAACCGAAAATCCGGGTACTTTCCAAAGGAACACCATTTTATCCATTTTACGTTTCTGCTTTATTTTTCTGCTTTGCGTCAATGTGGAGATTGGCCCTAAGGGCCCTGCTCCACATCAGCAGAAAACGCGAGAGTAAAGCAGAAACGTAAAATGGATTAAATGGTATTCCTATGGAAAGTACCCGGATCTTCGCTTTTTGCCTTCGGTTTCGGTCGCGTTTTCCGCTGATGAGGAGCAGGACCCTTAATGAAGAAAAAACTTGAATTTTCACATCTCGAATTCAAATTATGTTTTTGGCAATGGTATGTGCGATAGGTGTATGTGTGTGTGTGTATGTATGTATGTAAAGGTAAGGCGAAAATGACTCGTTTTTCTTTATTCGATGATGGGTATTGCGAAAAAAATGCTATTGGAAGACCAAAGTGCTCATAAAATATTTGAAATTTTTTGGTTAATTTTTTGTTCTGCCGCAATTGCGTTAAAGTTTGGAAAAAATGCAATTTTTTGAGATTTTTAGCAAATTATTCAAAAAAAAAAAATTTTTAGTTTTGATAATTGGTCAGGCGGAAAAGAGTTCATTGGAGGCATAAAATTCACTAAAAAAAATTGAGGTCTATGGTATAAATTCTTCCTCTTCCACAAAAGCGTAGAAGTTTTAGCAATTTCCTGCTTTTTCTCACAATTTTAATAGTTTTTGTCGAATCGTTAAAATGCTATTTTCTCTGTATTTATTTTAAATAATTGCATTGTTTGTCACTTATAATGCCCTTTTAAATGTTTGGTGTTAATAAACTAGCTACTTATTGCTCATAAATTTTAAAATTGGAAATATGCCATTGAAATATGCTATTAGAAAATTTGTGCAATTCTGCTAGCTTTGCGTTCAAAACCAAAGGAAAGAAAAGCCGAGATCTCACCAAATAAAGGGTGAATTTACAGAAAGGTGAGCAAAATCAAAATTTAGACCCAAATTTGAGTGAACTTTTTTTGGAGATCACTACGTAAAAGGAAGTAAAAAAAGGAATATATTCTTTGAATGCCCATGGACCCCACTCCTCGTATACGGTCTCTGGATCTGACTCTAATGATATGTTTTGTGTGAGGGCATTTCACAACGTCTACAGCGTAAAACCTTTTACAGACAATGAGTCGTGAGTAGAAACTGAGAGAGAATCTGCCCGAGTACTATTTGACGTAATTAGAAACGTTTTGGATTCCATGGGTAATAGGGTGGCCCTTATTTTTCAACTTTTTAAAAAGTTCACTCCCACCCCCCTATTTTGTTCCAATGAACAAAAAAATGATGTGTTCAAAGTATTAGCTCAATCGGAAAAGTTTAAGAGGTGCCTCAACGCGCTTAAAATTGCAAAATTTTCACCGAAAATCTGATTTTTTCAGCTTTTTTCAACTCAATTTTTTTTTCTAGCAGATTTTCATTTTTTATGGCCTTATTTCTTTTAACGAGTGCTATTTTACTTTTCTGTGAGCTTCCATGCCTTTTTTGCATTTTCCTCTGAAATTTTAAGAGGTTACGAAGTTTTTTGGCCAAGACGCTATTAGCGATTCACGACGCTTTCTTGCAGGCGCAAGTATTTCTACAATTAATAGACTTACGAAAGTTTCCCTGTTATTTTTTAGTCGAGTTATTTCTTTAAGTTCACATATAATTATGGGAGGTTTTGAAATTTATTATAAATATGATTTAATTTGTGTTTATCATCTTTATTAGCATGTAGTGTTTTCTGAACAATAACATGCAAAACAATGCTTTTGTTAAATGAATATGAGAAATTGCTTTGTATTTTCTATTTTTAGTATGATTGGTAGAATATTTTTTCTATTACTAATAATTATTTACTTTACTATTAATCCAAATTTTCATTTACATGATAAAACCTAATTTGTAATTCTATTTATATTATGTGTTTCGTTTACGAATTTTCCAATCAATAATTTTTATGTAAGAGCGATTTGCGTATTTTTCAACTTTTTAAAAAGTTCACTCCCACCCCCCTATTTTGTTCCAATGAACAAAAAAATGATGTGTTCAAAGTATTAGCTCAATCGGAAAAGTTTAAGAGGTGCCTCAACGCGCTTAAAATTGCAAAATTTTCACCGAAAATCTGATTTTTTCAGCTTTTTTCAACTCAATTTTTTTTTCTAGCAGATTTTCATTTTTTATGGCCTTATTTCTTTTAACGAGTGCTATTTTACTTTTCTGTGAGCTTCCATGCCTTTTTTGCATTTTCCTCTGAAATTTTAAGAGGTTACGAAGTTTTTTGGCCAAGACGCTATTAGCGATTCACGACGCTTTCTTGCAGGCGCAAGTATTTCTACAATTAATAGACTTACGAAAGTTTCCCTGTTATTTTTTAGTCGAGTTATTTCTTTAAGTTCACATATAATTATGGGAGGTTTTGAAATTTATTATAAATATGATTTAATTTGTGTTTATCATCTTTATTAGCATGTAGTGTTTTCTGAACAATAACATGCAAAACAATGCTTTTGTTAAATGAATATGAGAAATTGCTTTGTATTTTCTATTTTTAGTATGATTGGTAGAATATTTTTTCTATTACTAATAATTATTTACTTTACTATTAATCCAAATTTTCATTTACATGATAAAACCTAATTTGTAATTCTATTTATATTATGTGTTTCGTTTACGAATTTTCCAATCAATAATTTTTATGTAAGAGCGATTTGCGTTTGTCGTGTGACAGTTTTTATGATTTTTTTTAATTTTCTGATCCATGAAATTAGTTGGCTATCACTCTAGGTACATGTTCCATTTTTAGGGTGGCTTGCATCTTCGATATAAAAAATAAAAAAGAAGATTTTTAGTCCCGAGTTTTATTATGCGAAAAAGTGAAATATGCGCAAGTACATCAAATATACGAACGGTGTATATCTATTTGCAAGAGAATTTAATGAGTTATAGTTATACAAAAAGAGTTTCAATGGAAACTTCTTAGACCATCCTTAAGAAATCTCAAACTTCACTCCCCTCTCTGTCTAGCTCTTAGAATCTCTCCCCATTCCCTCGTTCGATTCATATACCGCCTCCACTGGAAGAAGCAGGTCAGAGGTTCTTTGGCGCCAAAAAGGGCATGATACAAAGGACCAAATCATAAAACGAACTTATCTTCAACGCCTCCAAAAAAAAAAAAAAAAAGCGAAGATAGACATGTGGAAATTCTGGAAAAATTTAACTTTAACGAGTACTAAGAATAAGTGCTACATTGGGATGGAAAATTGGTCTAGCTAGAGTTGAGAAAATTGATAGATGAGCAATTTTAGTAACTTTCCAAGGCAAGGAACAACTCTTTGGGGTCAATGCAATCCCAATATCATCAGGAGAAGAGCAAGCCATGGCTGTTTATCAAGCAGTTGAAAAGTGAGGATTTACCGATAAAATTTAAGCACTTTGCTGTGGTACAACAAAAAGCAACCTAGGTCGAATGAATGGTGCCTGTACCAATTTAGAAAAGAATGTTTGATCGCAATCTGCTGTACCTCTTTTGTCGTCATCATATTTTGGAGTTACTTTTAAGGGGATGCTTTGAATCTTTAATGAGTGCAACTTCAAGTCCGACATGGAACTTTTAAAAAGATTTAGAGAAACCTGGACAAAACTCGGGAAAAGAATACATAAAACTGGGAGCAATGAAGTGCCTGATGATGTACGCTTAACCATTCTATGTTTTCTGGATCAACAAATTTCTTCTCATAAAGAACATCGAGATGATTACCGAGAACTGCTAGAACTAAGTATGAGCTTTCTTAATGAATTTCCTAAGAATGGGATATCGTTTTGTAAACCAGGAGCTGTAAGTCCCGCTAGGTGGATGTCAAAATCAATTTATGCACTTAATACTTACTTAGTTCAGGATCAATTTCAGTTATCTGAAAGGGATAAAGGTTCTTTTAGAAGATTATGTGTTTTTATTGCTACATTATAAGTTCAAGCTTGGTTTCTCTGTACAGAAGCAGTTAAAGCCCCGTATCATGATTTTCAGTTCATACCGCATCTGATGAATTATCGAGATGTTGATCCAAAAATAAGTGAGGTTCCTCTTAAAAAAATTTCAAATCATCTCTAGTTTTTAGCTCCTGAACCTTCGGTTATTTCTTTTTTTGACAATAATGTTCCAAAATACAGTTAAGAGAAATATGGCGCAAGTTATGTTGGAAACAGATAAAGATGAAGAACAGAAATATGAAGAAAACCAACAAAAGAGATATATTCCACATCAAAATAATTTTTCTTTATAAATGAGTTTTCATCCTTTGCAACACCTGTAACAAAATATTTCTTCACTCGATTTTCTCTACAAAGACCCTTCAACTTGAAAGTATAACCCTGGTTACACAAGCGGAAAAGAAAACCTTGAAAAATTAAATGCAATAAATGATGCTGAAGAAAGAGGTATCAAATTAATTTAGGAATAGAATAATATTCTTACAAAAGTTGAAAGTGAAAAACAATTTGTTGTGCAAAGCGCCGCTGATGGCCGTAAAAGATACCCTACTGCCCCTAAATTCTCACTTAGTAAACAATAATGTTCAATATATATTTGTCCACACTATCTTTGGAGTGTACAGAAACGTTTTGTCATTAAAAACATATTTTTTTTCTCTTGAAAGTTCTGCATTATTACCAAAAACTGCAATCTAAAAAAAATCACGAAATTTCTGGCATTAATTGAACTTCAACTCATTTGAGGCACCCCTAGAAACTGTCCAAATGAAAATAAACTTGGTACATATTGCTTTTTTGTTCATTGGAACAAGATAGGGGGGTGGGAGCAAGAAATTTTTAACTTTCGAAAAACGCCATATAGCTAAGGGCCACCCTAGTGGGTAAGCGTTATCAGCCATTCCTGCACCACAATGGTGATTAATTTGAACACTTTCCTGAAATAATTGGTTTCTGCATTAGTATTGATTCACTAGTCCCCATATTTTCTATTCCGTAAAAATCTGCATACAGTATATAATCCAGTAACTAATCTTTAAGGCAAGTATTTTTCTTAAAAGTTTTGGTATACTTTAAAAATCTCATATAATAACTGGATTTTTAAAACAATTATTATTACGTAATAGACATAGTAAGGCAGCTGGAAGTTTGATTTAGCCTACCATCTCATTGAAGGAAAAGAAAGCAGAAGGAAGCATGAAAGAGGCTTAAAAATATCGCTAAAAAGAAAAATAAGTCAAAATAAAATACAGAAATGTATCAAATGAAGTATCGCAAAATGAAATTTTGAGTGTTCTGTTTTAAATTGGGAAAATTGTGTGTCTGTTAGCCTGCCGGTCATTCTGTTTGTCTGGATTTCCCCTTAGTCACTTTGGAGTAAATTGTCCAAGCTTTTTTTTTTTGTTTAAAGATCTCGGCAAGGACACCTAGTTCTTATATTTATTTGATTTTAACAGTTTTTTTTTTTTTTCAATTTTGAACAGTTAAGAAAAGAAGAAAAAAACTTTACAATGGCGTTTACGGGGAAATTTGTGGCGAATATATTTTCCAAACATGTAGACGGATTTGCTTTAAACAGTATTGGTATGAAAAAGCTCTAGATAAAGGACATGAGTAGAAGTTTTTTATTTAGCTACTTTAAGAATATTTTTTGAGCAATTATATATTTGAAGTTAAAAATGCAAGACAACGTGTCTACAAGTACAAATAAAAGGTTTAAAAAGAGTTAGAAAACCTTAGTTAGTTTTAAACCTTTTATTTGTACTTGTAGACACGTTGTCTTGCATTTTTAACTTCATTAATTGTACAAAGTTTTCGACCGCTTTTCTTACAAATTATATATTTCTTAAGAAGAACCGAGTTCTAAACGTTTTTATCTAAGATACTAGCAAAGCGGAAAAATAATTTTTGGAACCGAAAGATTGAAAACATTGTTCAGACTCTGCGTATTCTTCATTTTTGGTTTCAAGAAATAAGAAAAAAAGATCTCCTACACTTGACATTGACACAAGTCAGAGATAAATATGACTAAAAAAACATAAAACGAATTCAAAGCGCAAATGTTCCATTAGGGATGTGGAGTCGGGGAGAAAGTGACCTAGAATCTCAGAGCCGCCAATTTCGCTTCCTGTACTTAAAAATTGGTCTGACTCCGACTCCAAGATTACGATTGTGATATCATAGCCCTGGCAGAAATGAATATTTAAAGGGAAAACGACAGACTCTGAGTTTCAAAACCTTCAATTCCAGCTTTCGATTTTTTACCTTAAATTTAGTCTTTCATTCCAAGTTTCCGCAGCCTTGGTTTTTACCCTGATATAATGATTTTGTTGGGATGGTTTGTTTTAATTTTTATTCTTAAGTTTAACTTTTTGTCAGCGGGATTTAAAGTGAAATTCGGATTGCTTATTTTTTTTTAACAGAAAGAGCTGTGCTAATTGTTTTATTTCCGACGAACTGTTATTTACTAATAGAACTTGTGTCATTATTTATTTATAGATTTTTCTAAAGCGTTTTGATATACTTATTTACTAACTTTTGCAACTTGAAAAAGTAAAGTTCGAGGCTCTTTCTTTTTGTATAAAATAATTACAAACGGTTTTGTTTGATTAAATGCATATATTTTAACGTTTTATTTTAATTTAAAAAAACGATTAACGAATTTTTATAGAAAAAAGCATATTAGCTCATTGTAATAAAAAAAGTTGCTACTACTTTATTTAAACGTTTAGTTATTTTTTACGTATTTATTTCATTAGATGACAGAGTTGTAACTTTTTATTAGAAATAATTTTTAAATGTAAAAGATTTGTTTGACACAATTTGCATTGTCCGCTAATTAAGAAAATATTGATCAGGTGCTTGAAATTTGATGTTTGTATACGAGAAAGTAAGTTCATGTAGCACTGAGACTTCTTGTTATTTTTAAAACCAAAGTAATATAGGATAAAACAGTTAAAGGTATAATTACTGATATCGCATTTAAACATTTTCTAATTGAAGAAACATTTGCAATAAGCAAAACAATTTTTAATTAAGTCTCTAATTTTTATTACAATATAGCGAAACTCGTATACCGGGTCTTAAAACTGTTTTTTTCCCCTTCATTCAGCAATGTTCCACCTGTTCTTAGTAGTAATTGAAATTGCCGTTTATGAAACATAAAATAATCCGGTTCGAGTCATGTTTTCTTGTTTCGAGTCTTCGGGAATTTGGATTTTCTCCCTTGCCTAAGAGGTATCATACTTAAGATACCATCACTCGGGTTTCGAACATGGGGAGATTTTTCACGCGCCAATAGGATGTTTTAAGAGATTCATCGCATGATATAGCGATAACATTAATTACTTCTATCAGGATGTATTGCAAGCTCCTATCTTTCAACAAGAAAAATTATGATTTAGGAGTACGATTTTTAATAAACTGTAGCGAACTAAAATATTCTAATTGTGTTCAACTGATTTTATCATATGTGAAGCAAATTAAAGCAGACTTTGAAATATTATTCAAAGACCAAAAAATATTGAGTTTTTTTTTTAATAAAAATTTCAATGTAAATTATCTTATTATTCAGTTTTTGGACTCCAACTTTTTGTCCATTTATGTTGTTCTCTAACGTCATATATCCCAACAAAGTAATTTATTTTAGGAAGAATGGAATTTAGGGAAATATATTTTTATGGGTTACATTCAATTAAATATATTTTTGCTTAAGATATTAAATCGTATTAATTGGAATATAAACTTGAAATATAATGTTGAAGTAATGAATAATACTTTAATAACATCATGCATCGATACCGCATCATCATCGAGCGTTAGAAATTACTCGAACGTTCAGAACACAAGTATAGGTAGCAAATATGAAGATGTCAAAGACATGAAGAACCAATCAACTTCTATTCCAGAGGACCCAAAAATATCACTGTCCCCCACTAGAATTCTTCTAAAATCAGTAACGGGCGTTGAAGTCAGTTATTTTGAAGCAAAAGAGATTTTTCCATTCACGTTTATTACATACGCTTACCTTTATAAAAAGTCTTTTCATTTTTTCGGACTATATTTAATAACCAAACGTAATTTGAATTTTGTCATCTTGAATTCAAGTTTTATTTTTCCAATTATAAATTTTTATATAAGTGTGTGTGTGTGGTTATGGTGTGTATAGGACATAAAAACCACCACCAGGAGGGGCGGAGGCCGAGAACCTGCACCAATCGTAGGAGCAGGGCTGGTAGCCCCCCGAGCAACACCCTCTACTCAACCGGTAGAGTTCCGGGTCTAATATGACAAAATAACCACACTAGCACTATGGTCGAAAATGAGAATAAATATAAATTTGTCATTGCTTCACAAGGTCATGTAAGTATTTTAAAGATGCTGACTAGATACTTAGGAAGACAAACTGCATTTCACTACATGGATTTCAATAACTATCGAACAAGCATTATTTCTACTTTTTTACAGTTCTTAGAAATGATTAACCATGAAACAAGGCTTCTTTTTTTCTTACTGCAGAAAGTGAAAGAACACAAGAAAGGACTTGAGAAAAATTAAGCTCTCCATTATGCTGAGAAGAATTAAGCATTTATAAAAAAATAGAAATGATTACATACACGAAAATCGTTCAAACAAAAAACAAAAATGTTTCATTACATGCTGTTGAAGTATTTATCGAAGTAAATCATCACGAGAAAAAAGAACTTTTTTGAAAAAGAAACAGTAATCAAAAAGAACTTTTTCTTTAACAAAACAAGAAAGTTGTTATTAAGTTTCACTAAGTGGTTTCTTTCCACGAAACGCGGAGCTATTGGCCTCGGGCGGGATCAATCCCGCAAGATGGCGCTGCGGGCTCTCCTTCCGGTGTCCGAAATCCGGCCTGCTCCGAAAAGTATGCATTCTCCGGAGAAACTCTTGGCAGAGATGTCAGTGGGTGAATCGCCTGCGAAGATCCACCGCCAAGGGGGCGCTGGTGCGGCTGTCGTTTTGACCTCTCAGGGGGCGGGCGAACCCCCTGAATATAGGTGACTCTGAACCTGGAGTATAATGGCTCGAAAAGCGAACAACAACTCTGGCCCACAAACAGGCCGGTGTGAGTGCTGTCCCGCTCCAATGACCCTCGACTCAGAATCGTAAACAAAAAAGAGATGGTCCCGCACCTTCTGTGGATTATACTTCTGTCCCGTGTCACGGCCCCTACAGACACCTTGCCCCTTCATCTGATGGCCATCTTCCCTCCCGAGGACGAAGGGGACCCTAGGGCCCTGGCCAGGGCCGTCCGAAAGGCGGTCAGTGACGCGGACAACGCTCTCGTGGAGCGAGACGTGACCTTGCTGGCGACCCCTTTTCACGCGCCCCGGGACCCCCAGGCCCTGATTGTGGCCCTGTGCGACGCCCTGAAGGGGCAGCAGCCCCCGCCCGCTGCCCTCGTTTCATTTGTGAAGTCGCCTCTGTCGTTTTATGTGTCCTTACTCGGTGGATACACTAAGATACCCGTTCTGGCCGTGACGAGGAGTTATGAAGACCAACCTGCCAAAGTAAGTGGTTTTCAGTTTTAAGTGGCTTCAGTCAATATTATGTAGTTTTTGAAAGTCAAATAAAAACCCCTAAGCAGTTTGTTCGACAAACTTATAACAGTCTACGAGACTATTGACTATTTTGATTGTTAAGCAAAACTTTTTTTGCTTTCGACAGGATTTGCTTGAAATCAAGTTCTAAACGTAGAAAGTTTGAAAAATTAAGTTCTAAACTTTATGATTTATTAAGAATAAAAAAAAGAGAAAAATAAGCTCAAAAGATTTATTTCCATTTAATGTGTTACGCATGCTCGTATCACGAGGTCATGTTGACATAAGGTCAAAAGAAATAATCATTTGAAAACTAGTATTGGCAAATTAAGATATTATTTTCATTTAAAAACAGCTTTTTGTTTTTGCAGTATTTTTATTATTATTATCTATATTTAGTCATTATAGATTGGTATGTATTTTTTAAATTTAATAAAACATTATGATTTCTTCAATATCACTGGGTTTATTAAAAGTTTGCCCGTTATTTTTCATTTCAAAAAGATAAGGCAATACATTTTTTATTACCATTTTATATTTTTCTACTATTTGTTTATTTGCTAACAAGGTTATAGAATTTTTTGTTTGATTATTTTAAATGAATGGTTTCATATTAATTCTTTAAATAAGAAAACCTTTTTGCTTGTTTCTTTTTTGTTTCTGTTTCTAAGTTTATAAAGAAATGTGGTAAACAATAGATCGATTTGAATTTTATCACAAAGTTCTAATGTTACAAATTGAAAGTGCATAAAACTATCCATTTCCTAAAAATTTCTTATAATTTTTAAAATATATATATAATTTAATCGAGATCATTCACAAAAAGATGCTAATCTTTTTCAGGAGAGTTTTTGACGCAATGATTTCAATATATGTTGCACAATACTATATACACACAAAGTAGATATTTAATTTCAGTGAATCTACTAATGGATATATTTCACAGGTATGTTACAAAAGGCAATTTTTGCAAAAGCATATATTTATTAATTGCAATAAAATGTTCTACTATTAAAAATGTGTTGTATCCCTCAAGGTAAAATAGGCTCTATCACTTCCAGGATTACAAATTTATAACAAATAAAAGTGTATTTTGAAGTAAAAATAATCATTTGTTTTTTATAAATATAGACTTAGTTTAAGCAGCATCATGTTGAAGAATATCGCTTCTATTTTGCAGCTGGAAAACATTTTAACCTTAAAACATTTCTAGTGCGATATCGCTTTATTCTACAACTAATTCAGAAATAATTGCTTTCCTCTTTTATTGAAGTTAAAGTATGAAAGTATATTTTTGATATTTGCTCGGTTTTTTTCCATTGCATTCAAGTTGATAGTCTGGTTTTCAAACAAATGTATTTCAGTCATAATTTAGTGTTTTTGTTAGTATAATCGGCAATAAATTTTATACAGCATTATTTCATGTATTTCCAATTGATTGTCTAAAAATCATTCACGTAGAAGTAAAATAAACTGGACTTTAAAATTATTTTTAAGTTTACTTATAAGTTAGATTATAGTTTTTTTAATAAATCACGGAAAACATATAATATCACGGAAAACACATTCAATATATTTGCTGTCTAACATGTTTTTCTAAATACATTACAATTCTTTTTGTAAAGTATACTTTTGTGGTGAGTTAAATATATTGAGATGTCATTATAATGAACCTCTTCGTGGAATTTTCGAAATAACTTTTTAAGCTTAATTTCGTATTAATTAAATCGTGTATGCTATTCAGATATTAGCTGTAACCACTGAATGATTTCTTTTATATTACTGTAAGGAATTAAATTGTGTACTAATGTAAGTCAAGCCTTCTTATATCTGTTTTTAGATAATTATTTTTAAAATAGACATTGTTAATAGAATACATGTAATATTAATAAACAACCCTAAAAAGTGCAAAGTAAATGATATGCAAAATTAGATCATTATTAAAATTTCGTTTTCAGTCTGCAAAGCAATCACCGATTTCTATTTTCTCGCACTGCTTTAATTATTTTATCTTTCCCTTCAGTAGTAATTTGAATCCTAATCTAAGAAGCTAACGCACAATTGCAGAAAATGTCGTAGTTATTTAAAAATGGCAAATATATATTTTTCAACAAAATATTTCTTCTTCATGGAGTACGACAATTCTAAATAGAAATAATTTTCATTCTATTTTTAGTTTTTTAAGTAGGAATCCGAAATTATTTTAAAAGGAAAAGCAAAACTACTCATGTAAGATACTCGTAAAGGTTGCATTTTTAACTACCGATAGATAAAAATTCTTTGCATTCTTTTTTAACGTGTCAAAATCTCTTTGTAAGTGTTACTCAGTAACATTATGTGATCCCAACACAAGTTTAACCAGTAGCGCGTTACTATTTGGACTAAAATTTATGAAGAAGGATTTTTTATTGTTCAAGCCTAAATATTTTAAAAGCCAAAGTAATATTTTGCTAAAGCGTCTTTTTATTTATACAACTGATTATGTATGCTTCAAGATTCGTTGATGATTTTCTCTTAGTTAATTTTATCTTCAAAATAGTAACGTGAAATAGTATTTCTTAAGCTCTAATTTAATTATTACATTTGGATTAATATAGTTTTCATTTGAAATTTGATAGAAGTACTAAGCACAGTAAAAATAAAAATAATAAATCCGCCCATTATTTAATATTTGGTATTCTTTTAAAATTTCTTAATTCATCACTATCACCTCCAATCATAATTAATGAGCTAAGTTTCATTATTATTTTAGCGAAGGAAACAGTTGAAAATAATGTGAGAGAAAATAAAGATATAATGATTCATAGTTACTTTCATTTTGGCAGTTTAAGAAATTTATGCACTTCATTATTCTTCATGCTGATAATTTCTGCAAATATAACAATGAAAGATTAGCTACATCTTCTAAAAACATATTGATTCATTTGTATAGCATATAACTCCGAAGCATCTCTGTAAAACAGTATTTTCGGCACTGCAACTCTTGCTGCAGTGAAGTAAATGCCTTACTATGCTTTCAAAGGGAACATTAAATTGTATTGACAAAAGGTCCCCTGCAGTACTAAAAAGGCACTTAGCTGGCAGCTAATAACAAAAATTGAAAAAAAAAAAAAAATTCTTCACGCGAATAATTTCAACTGACAAAATAAGAAAAGAATTAGCATTATCTTCTGAAACCTTTAATCGTATAGCATTGAATTACGAAGCATCTTAGTAACAGGGACTTCGGTTGCAGTGAAGTAAATGCTCTGCTAAGTTTATGAACTATAATTTTGTGTCCGAAAAAAATTTGCTAAATGAAATAGCAGAAGGTTTTCTGCCCTAAAGAAATTCAAATTTCTTATCGACAACTCATAATTAAAATTGATATTTTCAATCTTTAAAATCTTAATTTTATAATTTAATCTTTTTTTTTTTTTTAATCATTGAATAAATTCAATTGAAATTTCTGTTTCCTATACAGTGTTATTGAAAAATTAGTTCTCAGAAGCAAATCCTCAATTATCTTGAAATTATTAAAATAGTTTCATCAGAAGTTGCAGAAAAGATGAAATCGTATATTTGATTTCTTGCTCTTCATTATTTTTTCGTGTTTCATTTACCTTGAGTTTTTATGATCATAGGTTTAAAAAATAAATAAAGGATTTTATTACATTGCTTAAATTACCTTCTTCCAATCCCTTCTGATTGGCATAAGTTAAGCACAATTAGGAGTTAGTGATTAGTTACTAAAATCATGTACTATGTGACAAAGGAACGAAATATTACACTTCGTTATTTACTTCACACAGATAAATATTTTCAAATCAGTGAATCATTGTCTTTGAAACAAGAACAAATAGACTGTTACGAACTGCTTAGTGACTATCACAAGAAAGTTTCTGAATTCTAATAGCAGTTTTGGATTTATTAGTGATTGATAGACATTATCTCGAAAAGGTATAAGATATGTTACTTTAGTTTTGAACCCCTCTTCTATGTATATATTAAAAATTTTCATCCTGTTTTTATTTATTTTACAAGTTGACCAACGTGAAGCATTTGCGCTTGACTGCAGTAATTCAAAAATTCGATTTTTTAGCGATATTTTTTCGAAAAACAGTCACAAAGTGAATTGTTATTTTTCACAGATTTAAAAGAAAATAAAATACTGCCTTATTTACGTAGTTTTCTAAAGTACTGAGGAAACAACAGCAGGGAAAAAACAATTTCAAAAAATGTTATTCTTGCTTAATTACCATGCTAAAATAAACATTTTTTCCAGTTAAAGAAACAGTATAACTGTATAGTCCAGGCTAGTGTCCATTGAAATGTCATCAAACCTAAAATTTTTACATATATGACATTTTTTGGTGGTTTCTATATGAATTTGACCTGCTGATTCCGAATTCGTTGAGTGCCAGACGCCAAACCTTGAGCATTTTTGTCAAAATGGCGAAATCCAATATGGCTGCTGTAAAAGGTACGAAGCAAATTAACGGAATCGTGCGTGCAATGAAACATTTTATACACTTAAAAATGATTGTACTCTTTAGTCAAAATATAATTCTATTGAAAATTAATATTTATGAAAAGTATACGAATAAAAAAAATGTCAAAATGGTAAAATTCAAGATGTGAGCCTAAAAAGTTATAAGGTTCGATTTTCAGGTAAAAATCATTTTTTAAACCGTAATTTACATGAAAATAGAATGTTTTAACAAAGGTAAACGTTTAAAATGCTATGCAGGGAGCATAAAAAATGTGATTTAGCCTAAAAATAACACTGTAAAAATATTTAGAAACATTCCAAACTTAAGTTTCGGGATTTTGCCGGCTTAAACCAATTTCCTGCAAGAAACAAGTTTCTTTTGCGAAAAAGTTTTCCACATTGATACAAGTTGCATGAATGCGAACTTCTCACTGGTGTGAAACGTATTTTTAGCTACCAGTTGGAAGGTATATCCAACGCGTTTGTTTAGTGTTTCGCCTTCAGCTCGATAATGGATTGTCCAGATTGACTTCACCCAAGTAAGTGTATGTACAATCTTTCGATATTGTAGTTTTGGATGAATTGCAAACAAATTAGCGGCTCAGCTATTTGCTTGACATTTCTGCCTTAGCAGTAGCCATATTTGTTAAACTGCTTCAAGAGCTTTCCTGGTAAGCCAGAAAGGTGCCGAACTGCTACCATCAACCTATCTAAGAGTTTTTCGCAAGTTTCGATTTATTGCCGTAAAGTGACTGACTTTTGTTTGGAAGCGTTATAAATTCTTTAGCAAGGTTTCTGACCTTCATCAGGAAACTTTCCTGATTTCTTCCAGGTATGTTACTGGCAGAAGTTAAGCCTATAACTGCCCATTATTTTCCAGGAGCGTTTCGCTTTGTTTTTACTGTGAAACTGTGAAGAGAGATATTGGCTTAAAACATACCAGACAAATAAAAACATATTTTCCAGTAGTAATAGAATCGTATGAGAAACAGCATTACAAAAAAAAAAAAAAAAAAAAAAATCCCAATGAAAAAGCGAAAAAATGCTTAGGGCTAATGAGATATATTCGATAGATGTTTTGTGATATCAAGGGGAAGCTTCCTTGCAGAAATTATTTAGTCATGAACTGGCTCCTCTTCCTACTGCTTTATTTGATAATGAGTGAAATATGAGAAGTCCTAATAAATCTGTACTAGAGTCAAAACTAAAGGCAGTTTTCAGGGTAGGCGGTAAGAGTCGTCCAGAAATTATCATTCTTGGTGAATGTGCAACATTGTGGGCAGTACCTTTACCCGCAAAGCCAGCTGCTTGAGTAATTGTATTGATGGTGTAGAAAACCTTATTAAGCACGAGATACAAACCATTCTAGCGGTACACAATCTGTTTGAGAGATACGATAAACTTAGTACTACGTCACAACGTCGAGCCACATAAGAGAAAAATATCTATTGCGTTTTTCAACTTAATGATAAATCACCACTTTCTAAAAGAGACATCGTACTGAAAGTAGTACCAAATAAGACGCAAGTAATTAAGTTTGTCGTGAGTCTACTACATTCGATCCCCAGGTCAATGTGTAATTAATACTGGTACCGATTCTTTTCCGATTAGATTGGTATTGGAATTCAACAAGCTTTTGTTTCTCATGAAGAAGCTGATGTGAATATGACTCACTACTTAGCTAAAGTCAGTAGTATTCTGAAAGAATTTAGAAACCTTCCAAATTAAAGTAAGTTACTTTACGGCAAGAAATTGGAAACTTCCCAAAAACTCTTAGATAGGTTGATGGTAACAGTTCAGCACCTTTCTAACTTACGAGGAAAGCTCCTGGAGCAGTTTGACAAATATGGCCAGTGCTAAGGCAAAAATTGCAAGCAAATAGCTAAGCCGCTTATTTGTTTTGCAATTCATCCAAAACTACAATATCGAGAGATTGCACATACCCTTACTTGGGTGAAGTCAATCTGAACAATCCATAATCCAACTGAAGGCGAAACACTAAACAAACACGTTGGGTATACCTTCCGACTGGTAGCTAGAAATACGTTTCACACCAGTGAGAAGTTCGTATTCATGCAACTTGTATCAATATGGGAAACTTTTTCGCAAAAGATACTTGTTTCTTGCAGGAAATTGGTTTAAGCCGGCAAAATCCCGATCAGTGTTATTTTTAGGCTAAATCACATTTTTATGCACCCTGCATATCATTTTAAACATTTATCTTTGTTAAAACATTCTATTTTCATGTAAATTACGGTTTAAAAAATGATTTATACCTGAAAATCGAACCTTACAACTTTTTAGGCTGACATCTTGAATTTTACCATTTTGATATTTTTTTTATTCGTATACTTTTCATAAATATTAATTTTCAATAGAATTATATTTTGACTAAAGAGTATAATCATTTTTTAGTGTATAAAATGTTTCATTGCACGCACGATTCCATTAATTTGCTTCGTACCTTTTACAGCAGCCATATTGGATTTCGCCATTTTTACAAAAATGCTCAAGGTTTAGTGTCTGGCACTCAACGGATTCGGAATCAGCAAGTCAAATTCATATAGAAACCACCAAAAAATGTCATATATGTAAAAATTTTAGGTATATGGCCTTCTAGCCTGGACTAGTAGTTTAAAATCCTACAATGAGTTTAGATTTTTTTTCCAGGAAAAAAATGGAAATTAACGGGTGAAAAAAAGTCAATTTAAAGCGACGAAAACCATTGCAGGAACGAACCTACGATCGTCGCGTTTCTAGCGCAACGCTCTATTCACCCTCCAACCACGCCACTGCATCTTAGTTTTCGGATGCTACTATTTGAAGGCATTTGTTATAAAACACAGAAAAAATGATTTTTTGACTTTTTTTTTGTTTTGACAATTGGTCTATTTTTTTGTTAATAATTGGCACGACAAGCTTTAAAATGAATGGTAAATCCAAGGACGTCATTTCGAAATTTTCCAAGGGGGTGGGGGTGCAAAGGATCCATACACAATGTAAAATTTACCAAAAAGTGGCAAAAACCAAGCCCACTTATATGCCAATGCATTGATTTCCCAAAGTCAGGGGGGCAATTGACCCCCCTGCCCCCCCCCCCTAAATGACGGGCCTGGGTAAATTATAGAATTTGATGAAGAAATAGGATATTCTCGCGTGGTAACAGAAATCACAGGTTAGAGAAATAATATATAAGATTAAAGCCGTTAACTTGAAGTTGCTCAATAATTGATTCTGTATTTACGACTGCATACTCTAGTGCGAAAAAGAAGTCTTTGTTAAACAGAAAAGCTACTTTATTTAAATTAACGAGTCAAATGTGACTACTTGAGCCATCGTTTCAAGTTTTTTGGTTATTTTAAAACCCATTTCCATAGATAAAAGTCCTTCATACATTTTCGAATCTTTTTACTTTTCATAAGATTTATTTCGAGCAATGCCATGAAACTATAGTGTTTGAAATAAAAATAATACCTCTGAAATTGATTTTTCAATTCACTGCAATCGCATAAACTGCAACCCTATATTTGAATTTTTTATAAACATACTTAAAGTAAGCAGTTCATAGAATAAACACCCACATGCTTTCTTCTCGAAATGCAAAAGATGAGGAGAAAGAGAACGGCACGCAAGTGGAACTGAATAATCAATGTAATCATATATTCTTTCTGAAACTCTGCTGTACTTTCTGCGTTAAAAGCTTCACACGATATTTCAGGTTTTGCTTTATCCTAAACACGAATAGATTTCTCATCTTTCAGAAGTGAGACAAAAGAGAGAAAGCTAATGGATTCCTCTCTAACCAGTGTTAATGCTCACGCCCTGCTGAATAGTATTTTGATATGAAGTTAAAGAAACTTCGCATGAATTTTCTTCTGAGACATTTTTGTATGAAACTTGGTCATATTTCGAAAGCTGTATGCTGTGTAATATGCATACATTTTGCTTTTACTCTATACTCATGGATAGAATGCTGTTTTTGCTGTGACTTATCCTCCACCTATCTGACGAAATCGGACAAAATGCAAAAGACCGTTGATCTTGAGAAAATCGAGGGAGAGAAGAAGGCATGTGTGAATGGGGGGGGGGGAGAAAAAAATAATATTCGATAGCTAATGAGCATAGGTGACTGGTGCACTTAAAAAAGGGTGGGGGGTCGAAAGAAGGTGAGGGGTAGGGGCAGCATCTCTCAACCTCTTTTTTTCCCGAAAATCTGGCTACATGCTTGGATTTTAGCATGGCTGATTAAATGTCCTTTAAAATATGCCAAAAACGGCATCAAAAATCAAGACTGATGGCCACCGAAGACCCCTCTTTCCGATTCAAAGTTCTATTTTTATAAAATAACATTAAAAAATACTATTTTCGGAATATTCAGCTTCTATTTTCATGAAATTAATCAACCCACTGAGTAAAAAGAAATAATTTTTTAATTGAGCATTACTTTTTAACTCTGAAAAGTGAGGGGTCAAAGGCCCTATGCTTTTGGAAGTAAGAGGACATTCGCCCCCTTGGCCCCCTGTACGAGCCGTCTAATGAGAATTGGAGAACAGTGGCGGCTTTACTATACTACAAATGTGGAAATTGCGTTAGGTCTTCGCGACATTAGTTTCTCAAACCCTTACTTTTTGAGTGATAAACAAAGGGGCTCTAAAAATTCATTGCGATGAATTAAACCCAAACCTGTTAATCCACCTCTGTCGGAAAATCTGTAATTCAGAAAGTTGCACCGATTTACTTACTTTTAGAAGAGAGTATATTTTCCTACTGCTTGACGAAATGTGATTATCATAGAAGCCAAACTTTATCACAACTTGTTATTTCCTAAAACTGTCCTTTAGAGATACATTCAAATAATTGGTTGTTTTTTTCAGTAAAGGATTGTCTATAATGGCAATGCTGTGAGAACAAAAAAAAAAAAAGTGTTTCAAATTTACACCACCAATTGAGAGCTTTAGATTGGGGAATACTTCTTGACTTCTTCTAAAGTAGAACCCTTTTTCCAGGGACGCACAAAAGTTAGTTTAGGATTGACACTAGGGTTGATCTTTACTATCCGACTTTAATCGTATAAAACATACTTAAACTATAATTAACAAATTACAATTTTATACATTGGGGGGGGGGGGATTTTTTATTTCGTCAGCACTGTAAGGTTTCTCTTTTATCCATCGCGATTTTTAAGCTATTTCATAATTGGATTAAATTAATATTTACGTCCAGTAATAAGCGTAATACGTTAGTAAAGTATATGCAACTTTTTTGGTTCATTTGCTGATTTGCTCATTTGCAGTTTAAGTTCTTAACTAGATGTTTTAACTTAGGTATTCTATTTTATAAGTCAT
>JAXGGA010017040.1:0-25271 GCA_038373865.1 Uloborus plumipes | reverse complement strand
CGTGAAAAATATTCAATTTTTACAACTACTCTGCATTGGCCGAGTACCTGCTTAAAATTTAGCCGAGTACCGAGTGTTTACTGAGTACTTGGTATACCGCCAGAAAATAAGGTTTTCGCTGAAATATGCTTCTTTCACTGTCTCGAAACTTGAACAATAAAAGACTTTAAAGAATAATAAATAAAACCACTTCAATGTTTTAACCCCGTAATTTTAGAAAAGCTTAGTTGGTCTGCCTTGTGTATACACATGATGTACTTAATAGGAAAAGTTCATCTATATATATAAAGATGACGGTGTTTGTTCGTTTTTTTGTAATCGCTGGCCAGAAGCCCCCACAGCACTCACAGACCTGAAAACACACCTTGGCTCAAAAATTCGAACGTATCCCAGTAAAATGCACCTCGAACGCCAAATTTTTAATTTCGAATTAGTTATTTTTAAATTAATTAATTAGTCTCATTTTTGGTGTATCCGCCATAATTGAGGGGGGAAAACCTTCCCCCACCCCATAACATTATATATCAATGGAAAGGGTTTTTTTTTCTGAAAAAGAAAAGTTTTAGCACGTTTCTGTCCGTTAATTATGACATGAGATATTAATTAATCAAATTTAGCCGATTTTCAAGGCATAACTTTGTACACAGAACTGAAACACTAGATCCATTTTCCAGATCAGCTGCTCTTTTGTCCCTGAAGTTACTTTGTGGTTTAAATTTGCGTATAGATTTAAACCTTGAAAAGTTATTCAATTTGATTAATTAATATCTTCTGCTACTTACTTAACTTTCTGTCTTTTATATTTATTTGCCGAATTGATTTAAACTTTAACATGACTTTAAGTGGAATTTAAAAGGTTGTGGAGCGCATTTGAACTAAAGGATCCTAATAATTTTTCTTCAGAGGGGGTTGGAGTGAATTTAAATTTATTCAGTTGACTTCCTCAAAATTCGATGTTACCGAAAATATCAGAATGGAACTATTATTATTAAAAAAAAATAGTGATGGTTATACAGTTACCCTTCGTATTTGGCGTTGTAAAGTTTGGCAACAATCGAGAAAATTACCAAACCTCCCAGCCAGTGAAATCTTGCTTATTTGAGGGTCACTGTTAGATTGTAATCACTTCAAAGAGATGGTGCGAAAGACATTATATTTTTTGCCTTTTGATGTTCACATTAAAATCATGGAAGAATGGTTGTGGCTGAGCTACCTGACACAATCGGTTCCCTATGTTAATAAATTTAAATTTGGCAACCAATTTTACATTGAAATTACGGTTAAATTGGTGAATTATGTTAAATTTCAAGGGCAAAATTGCTGTGTTCGTTGAGAGTTTTCGAAAATCTTGGCACTACAGTTGTGTCAAAAGTTCCATTGTAACGTAAAAATTTCGCTAAAAATAAATAAGTTCGTCGCACACACACACACACACGAAAAGAAGAAAAAAAGTCTTTAAAACTAAAATAATACTGCCATTGAACACTACCAACTGTTGAATGGCATTAAAAGTGTCATCTATATATATAAAGATGTCGGGCTCTGTTTGTTTGTATGTATGTTTGTAACCGATGGCCAGAAGCCCACACAGCACTTACAGACGGGTGATTCTCCAAAATCCGAACAATATGATGTCCCCGTAGGACAGCACAAAAATTATTTGACCTAGAAAGTTTTTTTATTTTTTTAATTGTTAGAAATACTTATTCTGATGTTATTCAATTCATATTAAAGCAAGTTTTCATTTATTTTTTTCTACAAAATTTTTTGAATAGCCAAAAAGTCACCTTTTTTGCGTGTCCCACCCTGTTTCTAAATTAATGTAAATAAATTATTTTAAAATTTTACGTGAACATTGCACAAATTTCACTTGTAGTGTTGAATTATGTATAGTTATGAGTGTAATATAGTGTTGTTTTACCTTATTTAAATGATTATATAATCAGGTACATCATTTTGAAGTTTGTCCCCAGATTGCATGTCCCTCTCCTGGCCTACAAATTGGTTCAATTATTAAAGGCAAAAAGAAGGAATTTTGAATCTGCAGTACTATAACACTGTTTATTCTCATCACTTCTTTGGACTCATAGAGTATTTTATCTATAGAATGTGTCTGCTGTTCGTATTATTATTCCTTAGTTCAAAATGAGGTATGTAACATTTTCGATGTCCCTCTCCTGGCCAACATTTCTGTTCTAAATAAAATAAAAAGAATAATTCTGCCTGCAGTGTGTAATTGAGTTAAGAGGATAAAAGAGAAAAATACCATTATTTACCTTCTATATAATTCCGGGTAGAAATATCAGCCTCTCTTTATTAAAATGTCCCTCTCCTGGCACAAAAAAAATGTCCCTCTCCTGGCGCAAAAACAAAAAAATGCCACTCTAGCATTACTTTTAAAGCACTGGTAATCTGGCATACTTAAAGTGAGTTCCCTCTATTTTTCTCTTAATAAGCTCCTAACAAAGAGTAAGTATGATTTTTTTAAGATTTTTTTAAGCATTTTTATTTTTATAGAGTTTGTGAGTTGAAAATGCCAGGTTTTTGGAGAATCACCCAGACCTGAATCTTGGTACAAAATTTGAGTGTATCCCCGTGAAATGTAATTTGAAGGCCAAATTCTAAATTTCAAATTAGTTATTTTTAAATTAATTAGTCTCATTTTTGGTGTATCCCGCAAAACTGAGGGGGGGATTTTCCCCCCACCCCTAACATTACATATAGCTGGAAAGGATTTTTTTCTCTGAAAAACAAAATTTTAGCACATTTCTCTCCGTTAATTAGAGCAGGAGATATTAACTACTCAAATTTAGTCAATTTTCAAGGCTTAACTCTATTCGCAAAACTGAAACACTAGGTCCATTTTCCAGTCAAACTGCTCTTTCTTCAGTGGTTTAAATTTGCGTATAGAGTTAAGCCTTGAAAATTGACAAAACTTGAGTAATTAATATCTCCTATTACTTAACTTGAAGTCTTTTTAGTTTATTTGGTGAATTGATTTAAACTTTAATGTGACTTTTAGTGGAATTTAAAAGGTTGGGGAGCACATTTGAATCAAAAATAATTATTTTACTTCAGAGTGTTAGAGTGAATTAAACTTTATTTAGCTAACTTCCTTTACATTTATTGCACGGGCATCGCCGTGCGGGTACTGCTAGTAGATTTATAAAAAGAGAAGCCAGAAAAAAACATTTAGCAAATGTGCATCACATTTTAAAAAACAACAAATAAATGGACAAACTTTTTAATCTGTAACTTATTTCTAAAGTTTTGCTAGTTACTTTGCATTGCATTCATAGAATTTGTACGTTTCACAAAATGTTAACTTTATGAATACATTTGGAGGAAAATGACTTGGGTTTAAAAAAAAAGAACCAGTGAAAAAATGAAAGTACCAAGAGACAATTATATTTTACAATACAACTCTATTGCAGAAAAAAGAAAAATATTCCACTTTTCCCAGCACACAGCTTTTATATTACATTTTACCTTTTCTATGTTTTACATACACAAAACAATGCCATCATCAGTGCACACAAGAGCTAATCCTTTAAGCGAACATTATAGAACAAAAGTTCTTACTTGAAGATAAGACTATATCATACACACATGCCACTACATGGCAAAAAAGGTCCAGCTATGCAGTTGAAATTAAAGGTGGGAGGGGGGGCCATGGGGGCCATGGCCCCCTCCGAGAGCCCAGAGAAATTTTTCAAAAATGAAAACTAGGTCTTACATATTTTAAAATTCTATTAACTGTACCAATATTTTTACATAGAAGCAAATATATATATTTTTTATATTTAGCCAGGGTTCGCCGATATATATCAGTCGATATATATATCATGATATATGTCATGATATATATCCGATATTTATTCTGAAAATATCACGATATTTTGATATTTTCGATATTTATTTTTTGAAATGCGATATTTTCAATAGAAAAAATGTCTTCATCATATTAATGATGTCATCTTTAGTATAATGTAATAATATGACATTCCTATTTTATTTTCTGATAAATTAAAAGTTACAAAACAACTTGAATAGAGATGAAAAATGCCTAGTTAAGAATGAAAAGTTAATCAGAACATGGAAATGTGTTTAATGTTTGTACAATGTGTGCTAGTGCTAAACAACAGATGTTTTATTTTTGTTAAAATAGCTAAGAAAAGAAAAATAAGTGAAACAGCTAATGCTAAAGTAAAGTCACTTAATGTTAATAAATATTTAAAGTTGCTAAAAATACAATAATGAATAATATGAAAGAGTAAAAAAAACCCATTGGCAATGAGATTTTTGCACAAAAAGCACTTTTTCCAAGCTTTATGTTTGAAGAAGATTTCATGAAAGTCGAACTTTTAGTGTGGTGGGAAAACATTCCATCAGAATCAAAAATGAAAGAAAAAGTTGACAATTTTGTTCAACAGCTGTTAACTGCATCACCAACCACAGCTGGATTAGAGAGAATATTCTCTAGTTTTGGTTTCATACAGTCTAAACTGAGAAATAGATTATTGACTGAAAAAGCAGATAAGGTTACATTTATTTTTAAATATTACAATACGCAAAAATGCAACATATAGTTTTTGTTTTAGTAACAAAATTTACTATGTAAAACTAAACAAAATATTTAAATTTATATTTGTTTTTTTATTTTGTTCAGTTACAGTTTTGTTTTATGTCTTTGCAATGTGATAAAACAATAAATAAGTTTAGTTCTAATGTTTTAAAAATAAAGTCAATATTATAGTTTGAAGTATTATTTAATAGAAAAAGTTAAGGTATAAATGAAAAAATACATATAAATATTACATATTGTAATAATCAATTACACTAATATAATGTACGGTTATCTTGTTTTGGTTTTGATATTACATGATAGTTGATATTTATGTATATGATACTGTAATTATTTTTATATGAACATAATAGTCAATATCCAGTATAGTAGCCAACATCATCATTAGGTTATATAATTTTTTAAACATTAAACTTACATTTCAGCAAAAATGGCTGCATAACATTTCATTGAATGTAAATTTTAATGTATATTTATGTATAGAAATATTGAAAGAAACATTAATTTTTAGTCTATACTGTAATAATACTTATTTAAGGAAATAAATAACATTGATTTGAGGATGTAGTTAATATTTAAAGAATTAAGCTTGCGCGAATTGAAAATATCGGATATATATCAAAATATCGGATATATATCAAAATATCGGATATATATCGAAATATCAGATATTTTCGATATTTTCGAAAATATCACGATATTTACGAACCCTGTATTTAGCCTTTTCAAACAATTCTTCAGACAGTAACATCCTTTTAGTTAATTTACTTTGAAATCTAAACTTTTTCTGGAAAAAGCACCAGAATATAAATAGAGCTGTACAGTGTGGCAGCTTGCAAAGTGCTACATGAGCTACTTTTTTCAGTTCCATCCATAAGCAAATTCTGTAAAATTTCAACATTTAATTTTATATGTTTTTAAACACTCTGCGGTATTGTTTTATTCGTGACAAATATGATTTGCTATTGATTAAATTAATTTGGGTTTTATTCTCCGAGTAATGTTAAAAATTTATTAAGAGTTCATGAAAGATGAAACGAATATAAAAGAACTTTCAAACCATGCTCATACGGCATTTATTAACAAAATTATAAAGAGGTGAAGGCGGCTTGATATTTAAAATAAAACATAAAATATATCCAAGGCCACTCTGAAGCAGCAATTCAGTCCAAAATGTGAAAAGTGTGTTTAGTGGAGCCGTAGACGTATGTATTTTAAACAATCAAATGAAAATAATGAATTGGACATTGAACATTTCACTATCTAAAACATCCATATGATTTTGGAAAAGAAATACTCAGGGAGAGTTTCCCATAATATACAGATATATATATATTTTAAGTAAGTAAAAGAGAATAATGACGTAGCCTAGGAGGGGATGGAAAGAGGGTTCCAAAGCAAATTCATTCCTCTGACCTGACCAAAGGTACTGTCAGCAACTCACCTGATACTTTTAAACAATGCTCTCTAAATTTCAGGCATGGATAAACGTTGGATAATATTTACTGCGATTGTCTTGTTTTTTTTTGCTAAAATTTCTGCTACATTGCTTCAAAATTGCAAATGAAAGTAAATTTACGTGTTTGTATGTTAGAAAATCTAGATTTTAACCGCATTCTTTAGTTTATAATTAATGTATGAAGTTTCAAAGTTAACTATTGCAGAACTTTTTGCCAAAGCACTTTTTTTTATAAATCAATCCCTCCCCTTTTCTACATACACAGAGGATGGCCCCCTCCGAGAACTTGTTCTGGACCCGCCCCTGCCACAGGGGGCCCACAATGATCGTGCTCCCTTCCTCCCACCCTTTCTCCAGAATGCTGATTTGATATTTTTTTTAAAATATTCTTTATTATTGAAGAGAAGGAAAGAACGCGTCTTGGGAAAAGGCACCAAAATACCCAATGTTGAGAAAATATCTTAATTTCTTTCAAAAATGAAAAAATCTCGACACTTAAATTTTTCAACAGCTTCAGATTGTTAGTCAGCTAATTGTGTGCTACCCCCCCCCCCTCTCGCCCTATCCTCTTGTTTTTAATTTCATTTCTGCCTGATTTTTTTTTTCTTTTTTTTCTTTCTATTTCATCTGAAATTAAAAAAGTCTTCGAAATGTTATTTCTCGGAAGTCCTCTACCCCGCCAAAGTTATTACGGAGCATCACAAATTTCGTCACCTGGGCTTCAATTTAGCAAAATTTCCTTTGAAAATCCTCCAAATACCAAACACCTTAAAAGATCGAAAATTGCTTAAAATTTCGTTTTTGAAGCTTCAATTTTGGAAAATTTTCGGATCAGGGTAACCTCAACCACACTTTATCCATCATTAAAAATCGTTAAAATTTTACTTTTCTAAATTACAGTTCCGAAAAGTCTAAAGGGGAGAACCTTTTGGCACAGCAGGCTTTGAAATCCTAAGAATTGACATGCTTAGGACTTCAAGTCTTCTTGCCGCCAATGGAAGATTGAAGACAGTAGCCTTAAATCTTCCTTCTAATACCATGGAATATTGCACACAAAAACTTTGTTCTTAGAACTTCAATTTGGAAAATTTTCAGGGTAGAGCCCCATAACCCCCTCCAATAACCGCATAAAAAATTGTCTAACATTGCGTTTTTGGAACTTAAAGTATGAAAAATTGAAGAGCTGGTAGATAAGGGGGGGGGGGAGTTTTTTTATCTGTTTTCAAAAAATCCATCGGGACAATCCTACAATCAAGTTTATAAGACTTGAATTTCTAAAAATATAATCAGAGCCCCTCGTACCTTTCTTCGCCTCGCTTCTAACGACATTAAAAAATTATTTAAGGTTTCTTCCATAGTTTCAAATGTTAAGAAGTGCCGAATCCCTATTGTTACTGGATATGATCTGCGTCGCGCTTTTAGATCGTAAATTTCGAAAAAAATTTGGACAAGCTTTTCAATATCCCTTTTTCTAATATCATTCAAGACGTCTATGATACTAAAAATTACGTTTTTAGAACGACAATTGGATGAGAGGTATAGCACACCGTTCTCTTTCAATTATACGAGCTGACACTTCCGTATGAAATCTGAAAAAGAAAAAACTAATGTTTGAAAAAAATTAAGGCGGGAGAGGCTCTCCTCCTAACATTACTGAATATTACTGTAAAACTTCATTTTTTAGGACTTGTATTTCGAGATGTTTCTTGGAGAGAGAACCAGAACGCCTCTCTCGTCACATCATCAAAGTTTGTCTACAGTTGCGTTTTTGGAATTTCAACTTCGAAAAGTTGTGGGGAAGGTGATCGATTTTGCTCTATTTTTCAAGAAATTGATCGGGGACCGTCCTTAAGATAAGTTCCATCCCTTAAATGAGCGTCTACAAATATCGCCTATAATCGCCTTTTTAGGACTTTAATTGCTAGAATTCTATGTGGAAGCTCCTGCGAACTTTTCTTTACCCTCACAGCACCAGAGGCAGTCTAAAACTGCATTTTCAGGATTACAATATCAAAAATTTTCCTGGGGATAATCTCCCAAACCTGCCTATCAAATGGAGAAAAAACTAAAAGCAGGATTCGCCAACGTGGGCCCAGCCCGAAAAAACTCACCGAGATTTTTCGGGTGGGCCCACTTGAAATGACACACTATGTCGGTGAAATGTTTTTTTTTTTTTTTTTTCACAATTTACTGCACATTGAAAACATTTATTTCAGAAACAAACTAAACATTTTACAAATATTTTGATCAATATCAAGTCTAGAAATTGGTACTGATCAGTTCAGTTATAACATTGAGTTTATTATATTTAGTGTTGGTCAATACGTTGTTCAGAAAAAGGCATCTTCTTTTCTGAGCAAACTTGTTAAGTATTAGAAATAAAACTGTGCATCTGAATTTGAGTTATTTGTTTATTTATTTGAATATTTAGAGGATCAAACTAAACAGGAACTATTTAAATCCATAAATTCAATTTAAAATATTTTATCATATTAATTTTAAAAAATCAATATAGCATTGCTTTTTCCAAATAAAAAATTCTTTAGGGGTCACAGTGACCTCTCTTCATGGCTCCCGACTCTTTAAAAATTTTACGTAGCAAGCAGTTGTTTGGTATACAATGTTTGAATAGAGAATGATATTAAAATGACTCCCCTGAAATGAAAACCCTGATATTTGATTAAAAACCCAGACGTGCTGGGTTTTTTCAAATTCTGCGTAAAACTGTTTTCTGGTTGCACCACTGGCTTGTTGTCCAGGGAATCCCCCCCCCCCCCGCCAATTTCTGCTACTGTTGCACCCCCAGAATTTGCGGTCTAAGTCCGCCTATGGTTAAGACTAATTTATTTTAAAGATATCCCTTGGAATTTAACCATATTATCAAAATTATCCAAACTTTACTCATATTGTTTCTCAATTTTCTCATTTTTGCCTTATTTCAAGAGTAAAAAAATATTTTAGTAGTTTTCTTTAATTCTAATAACACAAATCTAAAAGACAGAAATCTATCCATCAATCTGATTCTATTTTGCACTCATAATCTAGCTCACCATTGATTTGTGTGTTTAAATTTGAAAAAAGCTAATTAAGAAATAAAATGTTACTTCATAGTTTCACAAAAAAAAATTTAATTGACAAAGATTTCAAAATTTTGCTATTTTTTTAACATACCTCAGATAAACTTTAAATTGGTCAGTTAGACACAAAGGTAAACAGTTTAAAGAAACCTACAATGTAGAACATCAACTAGGCACCCTCTAATTTAACATTTGATGCCTATTATAAATCAATGATCTAATGCACTTTTATAAAAACTCATATTTGTTGATTTAAGATCACATATTCCTAAATCGCCCGATAAAGACTGAAATCAGAATAAATAGTATATTTTAAACACTTCAGGCTTTACAGCATTGATTTGATCGCATAACTATCAAATCAATTTTGTATGCGTTAGTAATACGAGGACTAGTAGCTCAAATGTAATTAAAAGTCTTAATCCAGAACTGTGCTTTTTATTCATTGATGTCAGCAGCAATTTACACACCAAAATAGTTTTTTTTTTTTTTTTTGAAATAAATGATAACAATCTTAGTAATGCAATTATGAATACATCTCGGGACTTTTAATGATTAGGAAATGCGTTTCAAGAATGAACACGTATATGAATGAAAATAAGTAACAAAGAAAACCTAAGAGTTTCCCAAGGAGAGTGAATTAACTAAAATAATTTTATTTGGAAAAAAAAATTCAACCGTTATTACTGACCCATCAAGTGAATATCAGGACATACCGTTGGCATTCACAGAACAAATTTACAACAAGAGCAGCTATACCTCTTTATTTTATGTGTAGTTGCTAAAAAGAAAAAAAAGTAGAGCAAGCAATGGAATTGTCTCTCCTCTTCATTCTTCAAGAAACTACTTCCTCCACTTTAATTTAGACCTGCCTCAAGAAGGAATCTTTTTAAGTTAAAGAAAAATATTTTTATCAAAGTTTAAGGACATAATGCTTAACAAGAAAGAGCGATCTTGAGGGCTGAAAGGTAACATTTTGACGTTGCGAATCGTTATGAACTCGAACTTAAAACTTTGCCTCGGATTCTAGTTAAAACAAGAAGAATTTTCATTGCATGGAAAGGTAGAAGCTAGTGTCCCTATATCTGAAAAGGAAAACGTAGAAATTGCTTCTGAAGCATCAGTGAGGATATCCCCACCTGCACCTCCTGCAGTTCCTAAACTGCACGCAAGTTCTGCCAGAACATAGAAATGCTATAAGGTCAGGTGGGCGAAAGTGGTCTATGGGGGAAAGTGGGGCTATATTGAAAAACACCCATTTTCTCTTTTCTAATTAAAATAATTTGTTAATTATTTTTTAAGACATAAATTGAGATCATAGCAAATACTTTTATGTTAGTTTTATAACACTCTAAGCAAGTTGAATGATTACGAAACTTTTTTTATGGTCGTTGTATCTTGTATGCGATATGTGAGAATTAGGTGTTTATGAACTTTCCTCTAGAAGCATTATTCATTGGCAAGAGATATTAATTTTGATATAGACTTGTAATAGAACATCTAAGGATGAGCCCCACAGAAAGATGTAAAAACAAAATTTAGAATACTATTTGAGTGGTTTTCTGAGGTGGGGTAAAGTGGGTCTATGGCTGAACTTTCCTAAAAGTTTACGATGACGTTACATAATTAGAGAATTGGTACTATTTTTATGATTTTATGTGCTTATTTTTTGTTATCTTGCTAAAACTGGCCTTTGTTTTGCTAATTTACATGCAAAAACTTATTTTCTTGCTGTTTTCCCTCCTTTGCCATTGGTTTAACATGGGTGTCAATGGGCTTGGCGAGAAATTGACAAGATATCGCCAGTTTGGCATCACTTTTGGCGACTTATTTTGTCGCCAAATTTGGCGAGAAATCACTAAGTGTCGCCAAGCTTGGCGACATTTGGCGCGTTTTCGAACATAATAGAAAGTTGCAGATTGTTCTAGAATGTTTCAGTATTGTGAATGATAGCAAAAAGAATAAAACTGATGACGTTGTTTTTATTCGTTAAATGACAAATAAAAATTATTTTTAGCGCATTTGTAGCTTTAAATGATATTAAGGTATTTTAATTTCATTGTATGCTTACTTCAAAATCATTATTTACACATTTCTGTTTAAATTTTCACTAATTTCTCTAGTAGACCCACTTTCCTCCACCATGGGGGAAGGTGGGGCTATCAACACATGATGTTTTAAATGTACCACTGACAGAAAACAATCTAATAAAATAAAATGGTTTTGCTTCATACTTAATCTATATGAATCCAATGTATATAAAATGCATCAAAAGTTTCCTTAAAATTAATTTAATCATGTGATTTTGGAGCCGTTTTTTAAAAAAGCTCGATTTTAGCCCCACTTTCCTCCACCTGACCCTAGGGAGGGGGGGAGTACACGTTACCATTCAGACCCAACTGAGAATGACCATGGCCCGATCAAACCTAGTGATGCTCAGGTCCTGGTGATAACATTTTGATGCCCCTCTCACAAGAAAAATCCGTACATTTCCTAAGAGGTTGACGACTAAAGAGGGGAGAAGGAAAGATATTTACCCTATTTTGGTGCTCAGGTCTTTGGACCAGTAGGACCGCGCGATAATCAAGCCCCAGCAAAAGTGACAGGTAAACCTAATCATTTTTTCTTAATCATAAAACCAGGGTGAAATACAATGCAATTGTATCGGAAAACATTAAAACCATGCCCACTTATATGTAAAAACATTGACTGCGTAGTCTTTCAAACTTACTTCTTTTCAAGTTAAGTGACTAATAATACTCTTCGGCGCAAAAAAAAAAAAAAAAAAAAAAAAAAATTGATTCTACTTACGATTTAAGTTTGCTTTTCTTCTTTGAATTTTACCCAGTTCCATAATAAATATCATGCATAAAAACGATAGTATATGTCCTTTGACTGGTTTGCTGTCTAAAGATATGACGTTGAAAGGAAAACTCTATTTCATTTATAAGTGTCCCCAAAATCATCTATGCATTTGAAGACATGTCAACACAATTTTGTTTAGAAATATGTCATGATTAGAACAATTTTTATAGTACTAATTATAAGTCTATGCCAGTGATACTTTTGTGTTGTGCATTTTATCAATAAAACGCTTCTCAGAATAAAACCAAGCGAATAAACGTGTAAGAAGTAATAACTAATCGTAGACCGGGGATATCTCCGAAGCCAGTAGCGTATTTTACAGGAACCCAGGGAGTAATGGCCCCTTCAAATGGGATAAAAATAGAACAATTTTTTCATCAACTATATTTTTTGATTTATTCATAAATTCAAGATTATGACTTCAGTCCTTCGTTAGCCTTTTTGCTTTTACACTACTGATTCACAATCGCAAGTACTCTGCTTATCCTCCAAACCAAAAGTTGGCCTCATTTAACGCTTTTGTGTTTCGTGCTTTTTAAACATCAGTTCTTCATTCATTTCTTCAAACGCTGTTCTTACCTAAAAGCAATGGCTTTCGATCCTGGTTATTCTCTTTACATAATTGATTCTATTTATAATAAGCTAATTAAGCCCTCTTATTCTGCCAAGGTTTCTGATTTTAAGGTTGCTCATAACATTTTCTTTTGCCTTTTTTTATCCAAATGTTAGTCATCAAAAGTTAAATATTTTTAAAAAGTTTCATTTCGATATTGCTTTCTCTACTGTAAATAAAATCAAGTTTACAAACATGAAGAGCCCTGATAGCACACTTAGTCTCAGCAATGTTCTGGCGACGTCGCAATGTCTCATTCTCGTCACATCACATTGCGCTTTAAAAAGTACGTCTCCACGATGTAACACTCAAACGTCTCCACGATGTATCAGTGTGACGTTCTCTGAAACAGTCCCTTCTTCTCTCGAAACGATCACGCATGCGCAGAATGAAATTTTTTGAAAACTTCCAGCGAAAGCTGTTAACTGCAACGTATAAATTTATGAAAGTGTGTTGTTGTCCTGTTCTACGATTTGAATAGTCAACTTATTAGAAAGTTTGTATTGTGTGTGTGTTTTGTCTTTTATTTACTGAAAAAGTTTTTTAATAATGCTTTAAAAGTTCTTATTAATTGTTTTTTGGGAGAGGAAATGCATTTTTTTCTATGTCATGCTTAACCGTTCATTTCAATCTCAAACAATTTCTTTTATTATTTTAAGTTGTGTTGTTTTGTATGTCTGTAAAAAAAATGCATTCAGGTGGATTGGCTTCGATCCTATAAAAAAAGTTGGTTAGTTAAATTTGAATTTATTTTAAGTTAATAGAATTGTTGCTGTTGTTATCAAAAATCATAAGGTTAGAAAATAGAATTGTTTTTTTTTTTTTGGAGAATATTTTGATTGCAAAAGTCAAAAATTTTAGGAATGTACATGAATTTAATTTTCATAACTCGTGATTTTGAGGTGACCGTTAGTTTTCAAAGATGTTTTCATTTTGCTTCAAAAATCTTAGAATTGAAATTCATTCCAATTTAAATTGCTGGATTTTCTACTCAGGTATAATATTAAATTGTATCATTTTCTTATTTTAAATGTTTATTTGCATTCTAAACTGTTCTTGCTTGGGTCTTTATAAGTTATATATTGAATTTTATTAATTTCATGAATTTCCTGCTCAATGTTTAAAACATATAATTGCACTCGAATTCCTATTTGTTTAGTTTTCCATATTTAATTATAAAATATCAGCTTTTCTTACTACAGTTTATTCAGAAATGGATGGCAAAAGAGGGTAGTAGTAATATTTATTTACTCTCTCTGACGCTGTATCTTTTTCTGTTACTCTCAGCAATCGTCTTGATCCTGTTTGTCGGCAATGGAAATGCTGGATTTCCTGCTCAGGTATAATATTAAATTGTATAATTTTCTTATTTTAAATGTTTATTTGCATTCTAAACTGTTCTTGCTTGGGTCTTTATAAGTTATATGTTGAATTTTATTAATTTCATGAATTTCCTGCTCAATGTTTAAAACATATAATTGCACTCGAATTCGTATTTGTTTAGTTTTCCATATTTAATTATAAAATATCAGCTTTTCTTACTGCAGTTTATTCAGAAATGGATGGCGAAAGAGGGTAGTAGTAATATTTATTTACTCTCTCTGACGCTGTATCTTTTTCTGTTACTCTCAGCAATCGTCTTGATCCTGTTTGTCGGCAATGGAAATGCTGGATTTCCTGCTCAGGTATAATATTAAATTGTATAATTTTCTTATTTTAAATGTTTATTTGCATTCTAAACTGTTCTTGCTTGGGTCTTTATAAGTTATATGTTGAATTTTATTAATTTCATGAATTTCCTGCTCAATGTTTAAAACATATAATTGCACTCGAATTCGTATTTGTTTAGTTTTCCATATTTAATTATAAAATATCAGCTTTTCTTACTGCAGTTTATTCAGAAATGGATGGCGAAAGAGGGTAGTAGTAATATTTATTTACTCTCTCTGACGCTGTATCTTTTTCTGTTACTCTCAGCAATCGTCTTGATCCTGTTTGTCGGCAATGGAAATGCTGGATTTCCTGCTCAGGTATAATATTAAATTGTATAATTTTCTTATTTTAAATGTTTATTTGCATTCTAAACTGTTCTTGCTTGGGACTTATGAGTTATATATTGAATTTTATTAATTTCATGAATTTCCTGCTCAATGTTTAAAACATATAATTGCACTTGAATTCGTATTTGTTTAGTTTTCCATATTTATTTTTAAAATATCAGATTTTCTTACTACAGTTTATTCAGAATTAATTAATGTTGCAGTGTGACAGTTAATGCATGTTACTCTATGACAGAACTGAAGTTGGATTTTTTCCACCTTTCTAGAATATATCTAAGGATAGTCGCATTGCGACAACAATGTCGCAGTGCGACAGTACATACTGGTAACTCTGCGACGTATCTGAAGTTGGATATTTCCACATGCGCAGAACATCTCTGAGCTGTCGCATTGCGACAACAAGGTCGCAGTGCGACGGCCTATAGATGTTACTCTGCGACGTAACATGCGACGGACATTTCCACATGCGTGGAACATCTCTGAGACGTTCCATAGATGTGCCGCCACGTCTCTGAGATATTACGCACGTCGCAGTGCGACGTATTTTTTACGTCGCTGAGACAGAACTGTGCTATTAGGGAGCATCCCATTGATTGCAACTTGGGTATTTATAGCATATCCTGCAAATGTAGACTTGGTTACGTTGGTCAGACTAAACGTGCTCTCAAGCATCTCAGAAAGAGCATTTAACCTTTATTAGCTCATTAGCTAGAAGAACTTGCACGTTCTTCTATTACTTAACATTGTTGGAATGCTGGTCACTGCTTTGAATTTTCCTCTGCTAGAACTATTTGTAAATGCTCGTCAGTTGATGACCTCGATTTTAGGGAAGCTCACTGTTACTGAAAAAATTCTCATTCTTTAGTCAATGATTTTTCCAGCGTTCCATTTTTCCCCGAGATATGGAAACACTTTTTATAATTGCCTATTCTAATCTCTTTTTCCTCACTTGTTTCTGTTTCCGTGCTTTTCATTGGTTGTCTTCCCCTTGACCACTTTCCGCCCGCTTCTGACTTGTTTGTTGGTTGGTCGTTTGTCGTGAGTTCCTATTGGTCGATCCATTTGGTGTGAAAACCGGTGTCCTCATGCTGATGCTCAGTTCTTCCGCTGCAATCTTGTTGTGTGCTGAACTTTTCGCACTGATGAAGAGGCTCCATTGTAGACTTGAAATAGCTTGCTGTATTTTCGTGCTAATTTGCGTTTTATTTACGTTAATTTTTACTTTATCATATTTTTGCACAAAGCTTAATTGATTATTTTGCATTTGAATGGCTTAGATGCAAAACTCACATTATCCACTTTTGCTAACTTTCGGAAAATCGCAAAAAACTTTTTCACATTCATACCCTTCGTAAAACGCTTTGAATTTTTTTTAGTAATTAGGTAATTGCAACATAAACTGTTTAAACACCCTTAAAACCTCGCTCCAATAGCATTTTTTTTTTTTTTTTTTTGTAATTTAGCTTCAAAATTTGGAGAATGTGAGTTTTGACACGAAACGTGGTCAAATGTGAGTTTTGCACCCAACACAAATGGATAATGTGAGTTTTGAACCGAAACTGTTTGAATTTAAAAAAAAACAACTAGAACCAGGAAAAGAAGCTTTGTCATTTCTCTTTAGCTAAATATATTTTTTCAAAGACGATTTACAACATGATGCATTTTTTTTTAATTAAGCAATAATAATGAAGGCGGATAGTGTAAAAATTAAAAAAAAAGTGCCTTCTCATCAAACTGTTTTCCTAACAAATTCAGATAGGGTTTTACAAAACACACGAAAAATTAAACATTTAAATGGTTGACTTCTTCGGTTGGCTGACAAGTTGGGTCGTTTGGATCGTCTTCTTCGATGTCAGTATTCCCATCTATGATGCTTTTATAAAACAGCAACTCATCATTATCTCTCCAATTGTCACCATAATTCTTCTTTAACAAGTTATTGACGTTAACCATTTTAGCTTGTTTGACAGAGTTTGTTGGAGGGACAACAGAAGGTTTCATATATATAACCCGCTTTCTTGGTTTTAATATGGGTTTAGCTTCTGAAACGTCTGATTTGTATGTGTATTCTCCTCTAATAAAGACATTGTTCTGTTTGGTTTTGGTTATGATTATTCTCCTACAAGACGTAAGATGAAAGTGAAATTGGGCCGGTTTTTTGAAAAATTTGTCTTTCTCATTTTTCCAGTCATAAACTTGGCAATCTTCCCCAACTTTAACAACTTTGGCATGCTCACTAATAATGTTAGTGTACTCTTTTGGTTGAAAAATAACTTCTTTTTTTCGGATGGCTTTTTCTGTAAACCCAAAAACCCGATCTGGAGGCAAAAAACTGTGACCCGTTATGGAAAGAAAGCTCGATTCTCTTATGTTTTTGGTGCATTTCTGACGAGCAAAAACTAATCATTGACAAAACAAAAGAATTTTGTTCTGTCCCCACATCCATCACATAACAATCGTACTGTCTCAAAAGTCTTGCATTTCAGCTGTCATTAATGTATGAAAAAGGGGAGCAACTGCCCCCCCTGCCCCCCTTTAAATGACGGGCCTAGGGGGGAGTGTGAAAACTCAATGTCAATACAAAATTACGTCCACTTGTATGTAAATACATTGCTTTCTAAAAGTGGGGGGGGAGCAATTGACCCCCTGCCCCTCTAAATGACGGGCCTGCAGAAATTGTCCTGCACTTATAGATTTCTATAATACTATTGGACAGGAGTGGTTACTTGGTACAGAACAGTTTGGTAAAGTTTAAACTAAATTCATATAAATATTTGGTCTAGTACCATACTAATCTTGCTTTTTTAACTTTAGCTCGCTTCTAATGCTTATGTGTCTTTTTCTTCTTTGTGGTTAGTCCTGTGGAAGGCTGAACTAATTCGTCCATTATGCTGAATAGTAAAGTTACAACTGTGATACCAAAACTAAATAAAGTCTAATCAAGCACCAAAATGAGAGTTCAGCGTAGAATGTTTGAATTCAATCCCATGACACACTAAAGCGCTCTCTGATTGGTGGACTGAAGAATGTGAGTTTTACTCCAAACAAGCTGTTGGATAATGTGAGTTTTGCATCCAAACGTGATTTTTAATATTTTTTTTTATGCATTAAAATATTGGTTTTGATCCAAAACAGTATTACAGCTCGATTGTCCTTTACAAGACGAACACGGTGATATGCATTACTCAAAATCGCAAAATTTGGAGAATGTGAGTTTTGCATCTAAGCCATTCATTTATGTATCAATTTCCATGCATTTTTTTTAATCCCTTCATGTTCTGTTTTCTTTAGTATTAATTTCTTAGTGTCTTTCCTAGAGCATCATTTGTATAGGAGCTCGTGGGGCAGGGGTGAGAGGGGGCCGGAGGAAAGAAAGAGCTTTAAAGGAAATCGAACACGACGCATGAAAAATATTTTACTTAGCTCTGTTCATCTTTAAGAGGCCCCCAAAATGCAGTGTGACCTGCAGTGAAGCCTACAAATCCGCCTCTGCAGAAATTTGTATATATGAAACAATGTATCAAATAAATAAACGTTCCTTTCATACTGGCATGCATATGTTATCATTTTATTTAGAAATTCTTTTATAACAGAGAAATAATTGACAACAAGACAATGCATGAAGAGATCACTTTATTACTCATCTAGTTTTATGTACAAAAGTCCAAAATGAACATCCGATTCCCAGTTCATTTTACTTCTACACCAACACCTTCCTTCGTATCCGTTGATTTCTAGTACCTAAGAATCATCTTTTCAACGTTAGCCAAGGTAAAGTCCCCCAGTCCTGAAACATAGAAAAAATAATACAGCTTAATACAATGTTGTCGAATTAAGTGAAGAATTGAATGTATTAAATGATTAATATTTAAAGTAAATTGCCAAAAATTAAAGAATTTCAGAAATATTCTTAAGAGGAATAAAAATAAAATTTGTTGAGTCAAATGCAAAAAAAAAAAAAAGAATCATTATTTTACGGGTAATTTTGATATATTTTAGTTGTTTGTATGGGCTCCGGATGAAGTAGAATAAAAAATTGAAATTACTTTGGAGCAATACGAGCTTAAAAGCCACATGCTTGTAAACAAGGGCGTATTATACAACTATTCGGAGGAAGCTGTTAGCGCTGAAGAATATAAGATTTTGGGTACGAACTACTTCTGAAATTGGTTTGCGTCAATAAAAAAAACACCACATAAGCCAAGAACAAGGCAACGAGGGCTATTGCAACGAGGGACGTTGCTAATTAATTCATGAGCAATGGAACGAAGATGTACTTCAAATATGTATTTGCCAAAAAAATAATAATTATGAATTGAAAAGATTTCTGCAATCGTTTGGATTGTATTCATAAAGTATTTTAACACAATGCAGATAAATAATATTATCGACACTTTAGGAGAGCGGGGAGGGGGGGGTGGAGTCACTTCCCTCCCAACCGTCCCCCTGCATCCTCTCGTACACTTAAGTATTTAAAATATGAAGTCAGTTTACTAGAATATAGATAAGAGATTCTCCACTTGTGGGGCATGCCTTCCTACGGGATGCGTAGTAAGTTCAAACTTACATGGAACTAAAATTTTTTGAACAATTTAATGAATACTTTGAAAGTTGACTATTTAATTCTAAAAAACTAAATTTTTGATTTTTTTTTTTTTCAGCTTTTTAACAAAGGTTTTAGCTTAGATTTTGAGTCATTGGCACTCCAGAGATCTCTGTACCTTTTAATTAACTTTGCTAGCCAACAGAAAAGGCCATACTGCCGTGCTAAGCGTAAAATTCGTATCTGCAGACGACTTCAAAATGAGAAATTGCAGGTCAAAGATTTGCGCCTCAATGTATTTGAATCAGATGAAACTTTTTCATATATTTTAAAAAAAAATTTCCCATGGACAAATGACTATAAAATATTGTATTAGGTGAAATATGTGACTAGGAATCACTGAGTGGCCGTAACTCTACACTGTTAAAAAAAACCTGAATTTTCAGGAAGTTTTTTTTCTGATTTTAACAGAAAATTTCTGTTTTCGCTTCAAAACGTATCTTTTCCTTAAAGGAACAGACATATTCGGTGAATTACCGATCATTTTTTCCCCGCGCCAGGAACTTGGAAACTTGGACGCTTGCCAAAACATATATCGTTCGAATGTAGTGAGAAACCGATAGTGTTGTGAAGCCATTTTGCTTCAAAATTTGAGATTGCAAGGATTGGAAAACTTAAGCTGGATTTATAGCGTTCCCCCAATTATTTTGTGCCGTTAGAAGACTTGTGAAAAAATGATCTTTTCACGCTCCTGGAAGTCATTCTATTCCTGAAAGGATTCTATATGCCGCGTTGGATACAAGACGCATCCGCCGAGTTTCCCTTGTCCGACATTTTAAAGAAGATTTAGTTTATCAGTCCATAATTCATCGCAATGCATTCACGCAAAATGGGCAACAAAGGGGTGTGTGAGTATATTTTAAAATCCATACCCCCTTTTGTTGTTTTTTTTTGTAAGTCGTCTATTAGAGAGAAGATTTTCGTCCAGGAAGAGGTAAGGCTCTTGCCCCATCAATTTTTATCATGTTTTTATTTTTGTTATTATTATTTTTAATTTAATTTGAGTCTAGACTTAATAGTTTGTTATTTCATGATGTGAACTGATAGACATTTAAGAGTTACATATATAAACCAACTATGAGTGCTGAGGGTTAGTAAAATGATTTTTGTAATTTTCCACAACGATTAAAAAACTTAGTCTCAAAACTAAGCTTTTTTAATACGCTTTTATTAGTTTCACATGTCGGTTTGTTTGTATGCATGTATGTAACTCTAAATGAAAGATCAATTCACGTTCTTTGAAAATATTAAAAGTAATATGTTTAATACTGTTAACACTAAAAGCTGAAGTATATATTACATGTTGATGTATTATAAGTGCATCTAAAAGCGTATTTTTTAGTTTTTTTAAACCAGTTTAAAGATTATTCTTTGGAAGCGATTTCATTAAAAACAAAAAATATCGTCAATTTTCAGAGTCTATTTCTTAAAGTGTTGATCACTATGAATACCATAACGTAAATGTATGAAAATAGAGGAAATCAGTGAAAATACAGGATTTTTTTTAAAGGAACCACGAATGTTTCAAATTCAGAAAAAAAGAAAAAAAAAACTTTCGGAAGAACTTAATTTGTATTCAAACTTAAGAGAAAATATTAAAAAAAATGCACCTTGTTAATACTTCTTAATGTTTTGAAGTTGTGCGCTCAGAAATACTATGCATTGATCATTCCACCTTCAAAATATTTGAGTATTTTATGCGAGAATTGATGTAATCTTTACAAAAAAAAAAATCATGTTATTTTAATGAACTAAAATTTTTAATGAAAAAAAAAACCAATTCTTGTATTGCTAAAGTATTTTTTTAAAGGCAAGATATTTGAGAGTTTGAATTGTATATATTTATATATATAATATATATATATATGTATATATATATATATATATATATTTGTGTGTGTATGTATGTATATATAAGTGTAAGCGTCTAGGTATAAGCCTATAACGTATAAGCGGGGAAGCGAGAAAATGAAGAACGGAGAATTAAGAAAAGAAAAAATGATTAACGGAAAAATGATGAACTGACATTTCTCAAAATCACGGAAATATAATTAACGAAACGGAAACACTCCGGCAACTCAGCTGCCGTATATTTTTTCATTATTTTCAGGACATTTTTTTAACAGTGTATTTTAACAAAAAGTTCAGATACGACTTTTGCGCTTAGGACGGCAGATAGCTCTTTCCATTGGTACCACCAATGATTACGTCCCATTCTTGTGAATATAGCGGGTTCTGTTCATTTCCCACACTTATGAATTTTTTGATCAATTTTATTCATTTATGACCAATTCATCATAATTTTTTCTGATTATCCTTTCATTTGTGTCTAATCAAGTGTCAATGGTTAGCAGATAAGTAATTTATGAAGAACTAAAAAAATTATTTTTTTTTACTTTGTTGAGTTAACAGCGTGTCAACATAAACGTTGTCAACGGTATTTAAGAAGAAGCTACATCGTTACTAGAGACCTTATAGAAGCTCAGTTTCCTAGAGCTGTTCTAGTAGTACTGCAGGGTTTTTCGCGATGATTTTAGATTGTAACATTCAATTATAACTCTTACTATAATTGAAGAGGCAAGTGGAGGTGATATGTGACAATTTTTAAAACTTACTTTTTACCGTGGATGAAGGTGATAAGTCCATCAGTATCATGTCCCCTTGATCATAGAAATGGTTGGTAACTAAGAATATAACCCGGTTTTACCCGTTGAGAAAAATCCATTAAAAAAATAACACAACATTTTTTTGAAAGCTTTTACTAGAAATTTTAAAAAATTGTCACATATCACCTTTAACCACTTGCCCCTTTGATTATAACAACAACTGCATTTTCCAACACTTGACGATAAATTACTGCATTCCCCAGGAAGTCATTGTAATATTAATAACAAGCATTTGATGGCAATAATTTTGTTATCGAAACTTCTTAAATATATATGCATAAAAACGTATTAAAAATCTATTACACATTTACTACCTGCATTGTCCATGTTGTTGCATCTGATGTCTGCAAGACTGCGACCTCCAAAGACGGGAAGACTGGATAATAGTGAAGGATAATCCCTAGGGGACTTTTCGATCTCGCTCTGTAGATATTTGATTGCTTTTTGATAATTCTGAAGAACCGAACCACGTCCAGTCATATTAGTTGCCTTCCATGCCTAATAAGACAAAAGTACATTGGTAGTAGTACACGTCGTGCAATAGCAGTAGTATACATAAGTGTTGGTATACATAGTAGTTTGAAATAGTTGTTGAAGAGCCATTCCATTTCGGATTAGGAAGGGCCTGTCACATAACCATCATCTTCTTCTTCTTATTATTATTATTATTATTTTAATTACAACAGTTGTACAACTCTAAGGACGTATGAAGTGCCTCAAAAGGATTTGCATGATTTTTTTCTCTCCAGTTACAGCCCATTGAAATTCTGCACAAAATCGGCCAAGAAAATCAGTAAAACACTCGATTTGAAATGAACTTTTTTTTTCCAACGTATTTAAATTATTTGAGTATAATTCTTTTTGGCTACAAATAAATAAAGATCTGCACATCGTCCAAACATCCTTTTCGAATATTTAGTTGGGTTTATTAAGAGAGAAAAAATATTAATTTTGTGATGAAAAAACTACATTTTTACAGATTTTTTCACTTTTTTCCCCTATAAAAAATGTCTCTTTAATTACTTTTTTCACACCACGCTAAACGGGGATGGCAGTCTAAAGACTTTATACGACAGTTTTATAGCATATTTTTTGTAATCCTTAGATGAATACTGATCATGAAATCAAATTTAGTTTTTGTTATTTTCAAAAATTCAAAATTTTTTTCACGTGAGATTATTGAAAATGAAAAGAGCATTTTTTTGACCGTAGAAAATTTATAACGTTATGTTTATGGGTTAGTTTTTGTAGTCTAAATAGTTAGGGCATCGTTGAAGTATGATTTTTCTTTCTTAATTTGGAAATTAAAAAGATTTGTCACTCTTCGCTTGTACACACTGCGCACCAGTAATGCAAACTAACCTTCTGTGAGTTTTATGGTAAGAAATTGTATTTCAAATGTAGATTTTAAATCAATTATTATTAGGTGTTTAAAAATTTGAGAGACTTTGAAATTTTTTCAACTTTGGGAGTAAATTCTATGGTAATCTGTGTTGGTATTAAAGTAACTTTAGTCTTAGTGATGATCCGAATAGATATTTTTGTAAGTACATACACAGGAGCGCCCCGATGGAAGGTTATGGGAAGTCACGTGACCTCCCAATAATTTTTGTATTCGGCACATTTTCCTGAAGATTCAGCAATTCTAAGACAATAAATTGCAACATTAAGATTATTTGTTCATTTTCGTTTTTAGAATTGTTTTTTAAAAGATGCCTAATGTTTTTTCTCACTAAATGTTATGCATGTACGACATGTGTGCATGCTTGTATTTTATCATTCGGTAAAATTGGAACTCCATTCGGCAAATTGATAATTTTCTCAATCCCAAGAATTTCAGTTCGGGGCGCCTCTGAGCATACACACATATGTGTATAAGTATACATGTGTGTGCTGTGCATACACACATATGTACATACTTGGGGCGCAACATCGATGTCAATATTTTGGAAACATCGATGTTTTTGTTGAAACAGCGATGGTTTTATCATCGATGTTTCTCAAACATCGAAGCTCTTTCTATGTCAAATGTTTTATATTTCAGAAAAAAAAAATTGTAAAAATATGTGATAACTACTTAATAAAAAAAAGCATCGTCAAACAGTAGTTGAAGAATTAATATCATTATTAAAAGTTTTCTGTGATTATTTTCGACATTTTGCACTATATGTTTTTCAAACATCGCCTTTTACTTTCACCCTCTAAATGTCGATGTTTTATTTTTCCGCAAAAAAATTTCCTTAAAATATGCATCAAAAAGTTGCAAATTAATCAGTAGTTATAGAATAAGTATTTCATTAGAAAAAGTTTCTTATACTTACGATCGATGTTTTATTCTCAATGTTTTTAACTATCGTTATTTTGTGTTCGATATTTTTTTTCATGTCCAAGTTTTATATTTCAACAAGAACGTTTCATAAAAATGTGCTGTAAAAAGATTAATCAGTAACCAGTAATCGCAATATCTATTTCATTCTAGTTATTACCGATATCTCACAGTTGAGGATTTTTAAGCACCTTTTTTATGCGTTTGATGTTTCTGCTGACGTATATACTTTACATTTCAGCAAAAAGAAAAATTTCCTGAAAAGATGTGGTAAAGAAAAGTTACAACTTTAATCAATAGTTGTAATATCTATCTCACTGGAAAAAGTTTTCAAAATTGTCATTGATGTCTTACGGTGGATATTTTTTCGGGAAACGATAGAAAACGCGATACATCCGATTGAGCGATATAACGACATGCGATGTAACGAGGGATTACTGTGCATTCAAATATACAGAATGTCACAGTTAAGTGTTTCAGAACTTCTTGAGGGGTAGGGTGCATGCTAACGATACGAAATCATTCTGTAGTGAGTGGTCGGAAATACTTTCTCGATGCTGTGAAATTTGAGATAAGCCGAGAGTATTCCAGACCGTTCGGAGTTCCATGCGCAGAAGATGTGAGGTGCATTGCAGCCGGTGGAAAAAACTTCGAACACTCATTTTGACCCATGTTCCTTTTGCTTTTTTACATGCGTTATTAAAAATGTTTTGGTCTTATTAAAAATGGCAAAGGGGGCGACTGCCCTCCCAAAAGTAAAGGGGCCTTGCCCCTCACTTTTCACGGTTACAAAATGATGATCGAGTGAAAAGTGATTTTTTTTCTCAGTGGATAGATTAATTTCCCCGAGATGAATGCTGAAAATTCCAAAATTTTGGACTTTTTTTATTTCGTTTCATAAGAATAAATGAAATTTTCGAGGCCATATTTCGCATTTTTAGAGGTCATTTAATCGGTAATGTTAAAATCCAATATGTCCAAATTTACCAAAAAAGAAAAGAAAAACTTTAGAATTTC
>JAXGGA010017039.1:0-25273 GCA_038373865.1 Uloborus plumipes | reverse complement strand
CTTGCTTGTTTGAATCTTTTTTTATAATTTAACGATTCGTGTGGCTCCCTGGTAATTTCTGTGAACCCATGTATGTTTATTAGCAGGAATAATTCTTAAATGCATAAGATTCAGTTTACTACAACAGTTCTATTTACGGCATACTGTTTTTGAGTTTTATTTGAGATACAAACATACATATATACGTACGCACGCACATAGAGACGAAACATGAAAATTTTCTTATTCACGTTCAAAATGGAAATTTTGCTTGTGCGTACACAAAAGCGAGAGGCCGAAAAAACTACTGTACATTTAAACTGGTTTTAAAGGAAATGGAAATTTAGGATGAAACCCCCTTAGGTAAAAAAAGTTTCATGATTAAACACACAGTAAGCTTCTGATTTTCCGCGGGTCTTTCACGCTTCAGTTTTCTCTCTCTCTCTCTTTTTTTACAAAGTAATGATAAACTGAATGCAAAAAAATGCGAGTGCGTTATTGGTAGTTTATAGTTTTTAAAGATATTTTTGATACTTTAATGCTATCATTTCTAGCTACAATTTAAACGCATGTGTTTTGTTATTGACTTTTTCCCAACTATTCCATACGCTAGTATCGTTTCTTACCGCAATTTCGGATAATCCGTGGTTTTCGCTTATCCGCGGTTACCGAGACACCCTATCCCGCCGATAATCGGAAGTCACTGTACTTCCTTTACATAGTAAAAGGGATTAAAATGGATCAGTTGAATAAAAATGGGGCAACATTTTCAAATTTGAAAAACTCAAAAGTGAAGTATTTTCCCATGACAACAACACTGTTATCTATCCCAGACTTCTGCTCTTAAACAACTTACTGACATTAAGCTTTTTTGATAAAATAACTTCTTAAGTTGTCACAGTCGAAGCTACAATGCAGTGGTGATTACATTACTGTTCACTTATCAGTTCTCAAGATTAAATCTAGTAAATAAGAATGAATATTGTTTTCGATTACTTTCTCACCTAGGGACCAGCTGGTATTATTTTATAGGATCGTTAAATTTCGGCTGTCGGATGCAAGTCGTTATTATGATGCGTCATAATCAGAAGATTCATCACCTTTATCTAGAACGTACTGCGTTTAAAAGACATTTGGTTTTCAGCTGTGTGATAAATTATAGATATTTCTCACGAAGGGATATGTTTATAAGTTTATAACTTAATTATTTTATAAAGCACGGTTTTTTCTTTCAGAAAAAATATAAATACATGCTTTATAAAAATTAACAAGCCACCAATAGATTTAATGATAGTTTGACACAAACCATTCATTTTACACTAAAAAAACAGCAATTAAATTTATGATGCATTATACCGGTTAAAATTAAACTGGCCGTACTCAGGGACTCATAGCTGTGGTTCTACGGAAAGGATTTAAGAGAGCCATTTTTCTGAAATTAGACAAGGTGTGGCAGGTTAGGTCTGAAATTATGTCATCAGAAGTGAACATTCTGAAATTTTAAGCCTTCCAAAATTTTATTTCGCCCGATAAAAATTACCCAAGTTTGAGGTTGTGCAGCGCTTTTCAGCAAAAAGACAAAAAACGCATTTAAGTAAGTTATAGTTTTTTCCAGAAGCACCATTCCACGGTTGTGTTTATATTTATTGATTCTACTATGTCTGGAACTGATGACTGATGACTCCATAGTTAATTTGGTCGAGGGTAGTTGACTTCTTCGCAGCCTCTAAGTATGGTTCTAATCCATTTTCGCACGACTTTAACCAGCATTATTTCAGCCAAAATGCAACCCCACGAGCTAAATTGAATATATTATGACAATTCATGCTGTGAAGAAAAAATGTAGTACAAATTTTGTTTGACGTTTAATTTTTTAAAGATAAAAAGGAAAAAAAAAAAAAAACAAGAATGTGTATCATGGAATACCAGTGAGACACTGTGAGTGTGGGGGAAAGGGGGGGGGGTATCTCGGTTGAACATTTCAGAAATCCGCTTAACCTACGTAGAAGAGAACAAAATGCACGCCGATAATTTTCTGCATCTTGAAAATCCACCTCGACTTAGAGCAACGCCTTTTAAATACTAATGCCTTCTTTGCATCACGACGGGAGACAGTTATTCCACTATGAGCTCCACCTTGCGGCAATCCAATGATACCGTTGTTATGGTGATAAATACAAGAAATATTGAATTAAATTTCTTGATTGGTAAATTTTCAAATTTAAATTTAGAAATCAACCAATCGTTAATTTCTCTGTCTGAAAGAACTCCTATAGATGGCAGTGCTTCGTTAACCAAGGGAGAAATTTTACTCTATGCGAAAAAGAAGAAAGCAGTAGGCATATAGTACTTAGGAGGCGTTGTTTTGGGACGGGTCTGAACCCACAAACCGTTTAATGTAGAAGCCAGTACCACTTCACATTTTTAGAATTAGATTTCCCGCTGAGCCCCTCTTGTAGTAAAGAAATAACAGACTAAACAAATAGAAATAATTAAAACTTGTACAAGCATGATGAAATGACAGAACTTTCATAGCAATTAGGTTTCTAATTATTTGCAAAATTATGGCAAATTTTACGCTCCCACTGTGCAAACTTCCAAGTTCTCAGGGTAGCCCACAGTTTGGTAACCACAGTCCCAAGGTACCTCAAATAGAGAGATTTTGCCCTGAATAAATTGAAAATGTGTAATTAATAACAGCTTTACTGTAATAAAAAAACTTCGTAACTAAAATATTTCCCTGCAGACTCGCCTTTATTCAAGCATATCTCATTTAATTAGTTGTTAATTTTAATCTGATTCAATGCAAGGGTTTGAGGTGACTTTATCAATACTAATAAGAAGCATTAGTATTGATAAATGCACGGTCGCATTTCCTATTTGAAGAATTGTCGCTAGGATCCCGAAAGAGTAACAAGATGTTTCGATATTGTCTTAAACTCGAGTCATTCTAGAATGTTTAAAACGACTAAAGCAAAAGTATGTCTTAATAACTAAAACGAATGTCATACATTTTCTATATAGAGTTAAAAATGTTTGTTTTAAAACATTGCGAGGCAAAATTTTCCACTGTAAAATCAATCTAAATGTTTTAATTAATATACATATTTTAATTATTGTGCTATTTTAACACTTCTTTTAAATGGTTACTGATCTATTGATACAGTATAAAGCAGCAAGTAACCGCCCCTAAGTCAGGGTTAAGGCAGAAACATGCAATACACCACTAAAAGACCACCAAAGTAAAAGGTAGTTTGCATTTTATTATGTTTTCTATTTCAATTGGCTGGCAAATGTAAAAGGAACAAAAAATGCGATGAAAAAGGGTGGCACATTTTTTGGACCGAGTTCTGGAAAAAAATGACTGTTAAAGGCTCTGACACATGATTATTAAAAAACTGAAGAATTGAAATACCCAAGAAAGTGTTTTTGAAGAAAGATCTTTATAATAAGGAAAGAAACACAAAGACGCAACACAATTGAATCGGCAGTTTGAAGAAGGGAACAAATCCAAAAAGTAGTTTTTTGGGAAATCGAAAAAAACCTTCTAAAATACTGAATTATTTTTTAATTTTTTTTCTGATTCATTTGTAGCATTATTTACCTTTAAAGTAATTGGATGTATTTTACATTTTGAGTTTATCTATTGTATGTAAGGATTTACGGGCCATCAAAGTCGTTGGATTTGTTCCCTTCTTCAAACTAATGCGATGGTATAGGGATTTTCAAGTAAAACAGCTTACAGGTATGATGTTTGTTTGAAAAAGTCCTTGTTTAATGAAAGATTATTGTAACAAAATTTAAAAAAAAAATGATTAGGACAACAAAATAATAAAAAAATATGTTTATTAAATGATAAACATTAGTTACTCCTCACACAGATAACTCCTCACACAAGAAGTTTTAATAATCCAACTCATCATCATTTCCATCAGCATTGCCACCAAGAGATGGCCAAGTAAGGACAGTTTCATAGAATGCTTTGTATTGGTCCGGCATGTATTGAACTATTGTTGCAACATCTTTCATTTTCAATGGATTCATCGGAATTTCGGAGTTGTAAGCTTGATCTGTAGGCAAGTTAATGTCACCAGCATTTGGTTTCTCCAACTTGAAGGAATGTTTGCAGAGGCCGTCGATGAATTGCGCAGCTATAACATATCCTGAGGGTGAAGAATATTCCAAATGTCTGAAAGTTGATATCTTGAAGACCGTAGCTTTGTCTGTGGACTTGCACGTTTTTTTGTAGAACTTGGCCACTAATTTTTGAAGTTCAAAACAAGTGACCCAGAGACTTGTTTAACAAGGAAACCATCTTTCTTTGCTGTTCGAATGCGTTCAATATATCAGGAACATAAATCCGATTTTGTCTTTTTATGAGCCTTTTGGCCACTCCGAAATTCCTATCACATTGGAGGAATGAATATCTTCTAACAGGGAAGTAATGGTGGATTTTTTCTGAATCTTTCAACACTAACCAATGCTAGGAAAAATCAGTAGAATCACTTGAATCCCTAGAACTACTATCAAACTCAAAGTTTGAGCTGCTGGATGACATATTTGAGAATTTTCACTAAGAAATTTCAAAACTGAATTTTTTATCAAAACAAAATATGTAGGTTATGATAGAATTTGTTATCCAACCGACTGATAAAGATTCACGGCAACAGTGCTGCTCCCTAGCCATAGGTTTGCGCAGTGGTTGGAAAAACTACATATTTTTCGTAGCGAACTACTACTACAACTACTTTCTTATAAATGTAGTTAACTACAGCTACAACTACTTTTTTTTAAATGTAGCGAGCTACACACTACTTTTGAAATGTAGTTGCTACTTCGCTACTCTTTAAAAAATAATCAAATAACAAGAATACACCGATTGAGGATCGACCGAAAAAATTCGAAAAGTGGTTTATACTAAAAAATTACCTCATTCGAATATGGAATAGAAATATGAATTGTCTTTGAATTTATTTGTTACTTTTCCATTTTGTTCCTTTTTTTTTTTTTGTAAAAATTTGTCCTTTTAAGATTTTTTTTTACAGTTTTTACGAATATTCGCCACAAGAAAAACCTTGTTTTTTTCCTTCGTTCTCTTTTTTTTTAAATTTTTTTCATTGATTTATGTATTTTTTTATTTAAAAGTAGTTTTCAAAAATCGCTACAAACTAGGGTCACCTGGGGTAATTCCTGGTCAAAAAGCATTAACATCCAATTATCACAAAATCTATCTAAGTTAGAGTTACAAATTTTGGTATGGAGGAAGCACATTGGGATGTCCATCGAATAAAATATTCATGATATCAACAATACATAATGAACTTGAGTAATTGTCGTTAATTAGTGACCAAGAATTACCCCAGAGATGGGGTAATTCCTGGCCACTTACGGGGCAATTATTGGTCACTCAAATGATTGATGAAAATGCATACATTTTGTAAGCACATTATTAATACAAGTTATTAAACTAATTAGATAAAGAATTTATTGATATATATAGCTAATTAAACACTGTATTTAGTTTTTTTAAGGAAGAATGCAATTGTTTTCAACATAATAGCTTTACTTAATAAAACTTAGCCAAAATACTTTTTATACACTTTGTATGCAATAGCTACAGCTTTTATATCTGTTGTGAATGAATCTTCACCTACCAAATAAATAGGTCCATAAAAAATATGGTGCACATGCACCATACACACTGAGCACATGCTTCTGTCTGCTATGAACAGGTTAAGGTGAACAGTTAAGTGAATAGTACAATGCAGTTACAATTAAGCATTTTTCTTAGTATAATTAAGAATAATTATTAAAACTTATAAAATAATTGGATGAAATTTAACAAAGAAAAATTCAGTATATTGTATACTTATCATTAACAGATAAGAATGTTACATTGTGGTTACAGTTAACTTTGCAGTTAAGGCTCACAGAGTTACATATAGTTTAAATCAATAACATATGTCAATAATAGGTGAAATAATAATCCATAAATATTAAAAAAAGGACTGACCAGGAATTACCCCACTGACCAAGAATTACCCCAGTAGCCAGGGGCATTATTTGGAGCCTTCCTGCAAATTATTCAAAACAATAATGGTAAATCCAAAACTATTTTTCAGTAACTGACATGGTACCTAATTCAACCAAAAAAACGAAAAAGAAAAATATTCAGAAGTTTGAGTTTGATCACGATCTTTGTACAAATGTATCAAAACTAAGGCCAATCTTGTTTTACGAAATTTAACAAGCGATTTTAAAAAGATTTTTTTTTTCAAACTAAATACACAGTCAACTCATAATTAAGTAATGGATTGCAATGAAGATAGTTCAGAGTACCTCTGTGATTTTTTTCATTTTGCTGAAGGATTATTAAGACATAAAAAGGACTGTGACCAGGAATTACCCCAGAAACTTGCTGACCAGGAATTGCCCCGGGTGACCCTACTATTTGTTTGTATCGCGCTACTCACTACTCTACTTTTTTTCAAAAAGTAGCGCGCTACACTACAAACTACTAAAAAATGTAGCTACTACAGTAGTTTCGCTACTTGTAGCGCGCTACTTCTGACCACTGGTTTGCGTAATTAGTTGGAAGAAGGGAACTAAGACCGGACTTGTTTCCTTTCTTCCAATTCACATAGATTTAAATGCTGCGTCAATCAATGTTGGAGGCTGGTTTTTGTTCTTTTCTTCTCACTAGCATGTGTATCCACAGTAGGAGATATACAATCACGAAAAAACTCAATTTTGAAATTTTGGTCTTCGTTCCCTTCTTCAAACTGCCGATTCAATTAATTGGTGGGCAAATCCATTTCAACAGCATCATCGTTTGTTGCACAAAACACGCTATCAAATGCTCTAAATATGTAAACCGCTGTTTCATCGCATACATTATAAAAAGAGACGGAGTCTACTTTTGTGTAATGAATTACATTTTTCAAACATTACCAGCAAAATTATTTCAATACTATTTTTTGTCTCAGCAACGGATGTATGGGACAGAATCACTATTGAAAGAAAAATAATATTTAGATATTGTTCAGGAAACCTTTAAACTTTAATTGCATTATGTAGAAGTAGAGTTCATGTTCTTCATAAAGTTTATCTAATAAAAAAAACTATCAACCCATTCGGGGTTTTTGTAGGGTGTTTTGTGCAAAATAGATTTTTTTGTTACCATGAACTTGACTAGGTGCAGCAAATATTAGTTCTAAGAACTGCGAAATATATTTAAAAAAAAAAACGTAAAATATAAAGAAAAAAAAAGCTTTTGATGTGAGTTTCTTTTTATGTTCTTATGAACTGCGCAAATTTCTAGAGACATCGAAAAACATACTTAGATTAAATCTGCTTCAATACATAAGAATTTCCAGCAACTATCATTTAAATTCTGTGAACAAATTTAACTCTATGTTCATTTAACCTTGATTAAAGATTATTACTCTTAAGGTGCAATTCCTAAGTTTACTAATCAGCTTATTTTGTATACTAACCAAGCAATAAGTTTTTTGTTAATAAACAGTCATTAGTTATGCACCAAAAATATATTTGTCAACGATTATATCAATTTGTATGTCCAAAAAGAATTGTAGATGGCTGCATTTGTTAGCAGAAATTATCCAAACATATTTCCTCCAGTTTTGTGGAACTCATAAAAACCATATGAATTAGAAATAATGACTTCAAATATTCTGTTTGGGCATTCCACTCAGTTTGTTCAGCTTTTCTCACTGGAAATCTAGAATAGAATTTTCGAATAACTGCCTCCCCCATTTTCTTCCTGCGAACATAATTGGCCATCTGTCGACAAATGACACAAACGCTCACGTACCCCAGTGAGCAAAATCCTAATTAAACGGATGGTTAAATTTACGACTAAGCAAAGGAAAAAAAAAATCTTAATCCGCAATTTGGCGAGATTGCTTCCGGACATTTATCGCCAAGCTATTAAGGCAACCCGTCTGTCTGCTTCTGTGGAAAGTTTCTCTGTGATCAAGCATTCTACCTGAATAATGAATCCGGAAAACATAGTAAAGATTTAATTTAGTCGGGAATTATTAAAAGTAGATTTTGATTAGTTGAGCTCCATGGAACTGAAAATTAGCTTTTTTATTTGCAGCCTGTTTCTCTTTCGGTCTGTTCTATCGAGAGTGAATGGTGAACCTAAAATGAGCTCTCCGGATATTTCCGACGCTAGCGACATCACGTGGGCACATGCTGTAAACAGCAACCAAGCTCTGGAGAAGGAATTGATCGGTAAGGTTTCTTTTCTATTTTATATTTCAGAACAAACAAGCGAAGCAAATTGGTTTTATTGCTTTTAACTGGTATAAGGGTTCGTCATGGAGCGATTTTAATCGACGTTTTAAACGGTCATAAAAAACTGTTAATAATACTGACTCCATTAAAAAGATTTTTAAAATTTTTTTGAGAAAGTGCCGCTTTTTTGAAAAATTCTAGATACATGAAGATATTTTTGAAAATGATTTTATTTGTAAATATTTGTAGGATTTTTTGAAAACAATTTAGAATAGTTTCCCTGTAAGTTTCACTGGTCTTAAAATATTGCCAAGAAAGCTGAAAACGTTTATCATCTTAAAACTGTAAGGATGTTGTTTTTAGGGATGGACCGGATAGTGATTTTTCCGGATATCGGATATCCGGTGGTTCATCACACGCCGGATACCGGATACCCGGAATTGTGTCGCCTGATATCCTGCGGATATCCGGCGCATTACAATTACATTGCATGTTCGCTTATTTTTATATATAATGCAGCTTCAAAATAATAAATCAGTTGTTTCTCGCATCATTTCTTTAAGAACATGTTAAATACATTCAAATTAATTTTTAAAGCCTCTATTTTATTGTACAGGAATAGCGCTACATATGAAATGGAACACTAACATATTGTGATTTCTTTCTAAATTATGCATTTTTATCAAAAGAGACAAAACTTTAAAAGATAGAATTAAATATTTCTGTATGTACTCAAAGTTTAAACATTTAATTATTCTTAGTTTAAATTTTAAAGCTTTTCTGTTTCAATAATATTTTAATAAGTTTCTACGTAAATGATATAGTTATTCAATATTTCACCAATATTATAAACAAGATAATTGATTTACAAAAAAAAGAAAGAAAAAAAACTAAGCTCAGATAAACTTTTTTTTTCTTCAAATTAACATATTTTATTAGAATTTTATGAATTTAAACTTCATTACAAAGTAACACATCTTCTTATTTCTAACTTTACAATAATATAAAGCAAAATTTTGCTTTGAAATTTTTTTTAAGGATAATACGCATGTAATTTTTCTAACATACAAGTTTAAGAAGAAAATATTAAACAGGACCAGTGTGTTAAAAAATAATAATAATAATTACCTTATATTCAAATAATCAATTAAACATTTTATATAACTCCAAAAACTAAGATACATATTTTCTGAAGATTCAAATCAGCAGCTTAAATATATTTTTAAGAGTTATGCTAAAGTTGTTCACTTTTTTAAAAACAAATGATTAAACTTATACTTAAATAATCAACTTGAAATGTTACTTTAGTTCCGAAAAATTAAGATACATTCTTAAAAGTAGCAAATTATCATTTTAAATACATTAAGAGTCATGCTAAACGCATTCACTTTTTTAAAAACAAATTAATAAAAATCAACTCGAAATTCAACTACATTTTGAAAAAATAAAGATACATTCTTAGATGCAAATGTTATATTTATGGGTTATTCCAGCCAAAATGGTACAAATCATGTCTGAAATTGTCGAGATAAGTTTATCAAATGAAGTAATTTTCGCCAACTAATCGTTGTTTTAAAAATTATTCTCTGTTTATTTGTGCATAATAAAGTGTAAATGGCTTGTATATGAGTCATTCATTAAGGCTTTTGAATAGTTTGGCCACTTTGTGAAACAGAGGAGACAAATGAGGTTTGAAAAATATATTTCTAATCGTAAAAAAAAGTTAATTACAGAACAAGTATAAAATGGACTAAACATCCTAGAACTAATTCTGTCTGCAATTTCAAGAAAAAATATTTTTTGCACCATTAATGCGACTGTAACAGAGTGGACATCCCACAGTGCAAATTAACTATCATCAGCAAAGAATTTTAGGCTTTTCTCAGTTGCTGACTATCAGGGCTGGGTAATGCATCGATGTATCGCGGAACACCGGTGTACACCCTACATCATTACATCGGTTTAGAATTCTTCTGTAAACCGATGCATCGGCACCGTACCAATGTACGGTACACCAGCGGTGTTGAATTGGCAGCGAGCCAATCCAAATCCAGCATAGCAATCATTGACGAAGATCCATGTTACTTGTGCCAAATTAATCTTTAATCTCTAATAACTGTGTTGAATTGGTCACAAGCCAAACCAAATCAAATTCTGAACAATGTGAAAAAATTAAGGTCAGGCGACAGGCCTGTCATTTAGGGGGGCAGGGGGGGTGGTCAATTGCCCCTCTGGCTTTGAGAAATCAATGTATTTGCATAGAAGTAGGCATGGTTTTTTATATTTTCCGATTAAATTGTATTGTGTTTGGACCCTTTGCCCCCCCCCCCCCTGGAAAAACTTGAAATGAAGTCCCTGTCAGGCAATTGGATTTTCAATGAGTCAATCAACCGCATTTTACGACTCCGGTTAGAAACGGTGTGATTAATCACGGTAACTGTACGTTCCGAGGTTATGAACCAGTGAAAAAGTTGATAGCTTAGAGTGATAATTTTAACACTTCTATTGAAAGTTGATCAAGTTTTGAAATGAAAACCTGCACCTTATAAACTGAAGATAATGTGAAGGATATGGCATTGTTTAGACAAAGATGTGCTTTGTTTATGAATCTTTATTTGTTCAACACCTGGCGCATTCCAATGGGACTCAATGTAACCTCTCAAAAATTTCGCTCTTTTGGAAAATTTTGAGACAGTTTATTTTTTTTTTTTCATAATTTCACTTCTCAATTCATGACTTCAATAAAAAAAAATGTTTTTTTTTTTTTTTTTTCTTTAACATCGCGATGTAAGGTTAAAGATGCATCACGATGTAGAAATTCCTACATCGTCCAGCCCTACTGACTATATAATTCAATGTATCAAAGTAATCTAATCACAGCAGATACATTACTTGTACTTCTTTTTAAAAAAATATCACATTGAATGCAATTGCTTATTTAATTTCTGAGTGGCTTGCAACAGAGTAGACAGTTTGAAACATAAAAAATGTAGGAACAAATATAAATCAGTGTTTTTCCAGGTTTTTTTTTTTTTTGTTTACATACGTAAAAATCAGTAGAAAGGGTGTCAGAAGCATTTTTTGTGCTGTGCATTGCAAATGATTTTGTTTTTGCATTTCAGCTTAATCTTAAATTGCATTTTAAGTCCTAGCAATTGGAAGCTGGGGCAGATCCTTTTTTCTCCTTCTTTTGCCAAAGATTTTTTTTTTTTTTTTTTTTTGAATCTTTTATAAATGGCTTACGCCTAAATAAGTAATACTTTGTTACACACAATTAGATGGAGAACAAATAAAAAAATACAATTGATTGGTGGTAAATATTAAAATTAATTATCAAAATTCTGAAGTATCGGGACTGATTTGTACCATTTTCGCTGAAATGACCGATATATTATTATTATTATTAAAAATTATTCTAAACATGTTCACTTTAAAAAATAAATTCAAAAACTTATATCTAAATAATTAACTCAAAGTTTTACTTAAATTCCAAAAAACTAAAGATGCAAATTAACATTTTAAATACAGTCTAGTCTCAAAGCTCATAGTCCCGAGGGACTGGTTAAAAGCTTAGAGTTATTGATAGTTCCAGTTACAAGCAGTTCCTACCGTCTTTTTAAGAATTTGGGACCAAATGAAAACTTTGAAATACGGTATATTTGAGTTTATAAAGCTTTGAGTTATGAAGACTCGGTTGAATGTTATTGAGGGTCATGCTCAACATGTTCTCGAGAACTTTACGGAGCGGCGTGACAGACGTGAACAGATTCTAATAGCAGAGAAATATATTTTCTGAAAGGAAGGGATTACAAAAAGAAAGAACGAAACAAAGTGCAAGATTCAAAATTTCTTTACACACATTCAAACTCTCTTTCAAAAAAAAAAGCATGGCTAAGTTGCGACGATTCATGGGGACAGATGTTTACATTATCTAGAAGAACACTTTTGCCAAGGTTAGAGAGGTTATTTATTGTATGTTATTTTCAATTATAATAAAGCAATAATAGTGGCAAAGTAAAAAAAATCTAATTACAATATCATTGGGTGTTAATAGACCTCAATATTTGTTAGAAGTACAAAAACTAAAAATAAAATAATTCAATAAATAAAATACTTTGAGGATTTATATTAAAAGCTACTGCGATTAATTTTTATGAACCAACGATATGATCGTAAGTTTTTTTTCAACCTTTTGTCGCACATTAATCCTTGAAGGTTTGTAGCTTTTTCTTTCTAAATATTTTAACTAAAATATTTTTGAAAAGCTGAAGAAAATCATACTTTATCTGGAAATTGTGAAAAACCAAATGTGCAGAATGCTTCCATGTCCAGTACAAGATCGGAGGAATAACATATAATTTTTGTTTTAGAAGCAAAAAATGGTAAAAAGGAAAGATGAAAAGTTATTACATCATCTAAAAGGTTTATCAAACAATGAAATTTTTAAGTGGGATTTTTGTAAAAAAAAAAATATTCAATTAGGTTCTCACATCATACCGGATAACCCTCACATCAATTCCGGATGTATCCTATATCAATACCGGATACTTTGCCGGATATCCTGCAAAAATCTTCCGGATATCCGTATCCGGGGTGGTCAGCCGGATCGGATATCCGGAAGTACCGGATACTTAAAATATCAGCCGGATAGGCCGGATACCGGATAGTTACCGGATATCCGGTCCATCCCTATTTTTCTGTCATTTGTTTTCAATGTTGGTATAACTGTTCTGAGAGAATTAATATTTGATTTATTCTAAAATTTTCTCCGCAATAGCATTTGTGAAAGATCATCAGTATTGTTCTATTACCAGACGAAAGCATTTGATTGAGCTGGTATGTCTAACATTGCGTCTATGAAGAATATTCGATTCCGGAAGGTTTTATTCGCACAAACAGGGTATTCGTTCATCCATCACCCGATAAAGCCACACTGACAGTATTCCCGAGAAAATCCCCAAAAGTGATCAATCTTTTGACAAACAACGTTCGATCTATTTTTTCCGTTGAGAAAGGGGAAAATATCAAGTGCAAAAATGTAATTGAGCCACGAGTAGGTTAAATGTATGGTGGTTACAATTTACAATGAGTTCCCCTCTCCAAATGTTATACACAACTTCAATACCACAAGATTCTGAGTTTTAAACTGTCGATTTACCATTGGAATGAATAAGAACAAGTATCCTTAGGAGGGAAACCGTTGATGTATGGAGAAAGTAGAGACAATACATCTGACAGCCATCAGATATTAGGCAGTAAGTTACCGTCTTTAACCCTACACTGCATGGTGTTGCCAATTGGATACATAGACAATTTGTCCTCCTTATGAACAGCAGAATGTAGTCATAAGGCAACTCAATGCATAAAAAGCAAGTATTAGGTATATTTAAAGCAATTATCATCATTTATCCTCCATACATGGCATCACTGGTCTGTTATATGCTCTTAAATGAATCCATATGGATAGCTTTTAAAATCACTTAAACTACCAAGTTTTGACATTATTTTTTACAATGAAATATTTTTATTTGTCTTTTAAAAAAATAACATGCATAAAATAAACATTTATCTTTCGTTTAAGATGCGTTTTACATCAAAATAATTATTTGGAAAAATCTAGGACATAATACATATCTGTAGCCATTTGGCAACATTATGCAGTAAACATCCAGAGAACACTTTGATTCATCTCTGTAGTTCATAAAGTATGTGCTTTGTTTATGTTTCGCGGTAGCTTCTTTCTCTTTTTAGAAGGTATAAAACAATCATGCGGACCCAAAAGTGGTACTTTCGGCTGTTCTACCGTTTATTAGCCCTCGCAACTATCAATGCTTAGTTGATGTTCAACAGAGTGAACAAACAAAAAATTGATAGGGAAAAGCCTTCAAAACGTGTTCATTTTAGATTTCAGTTAGCACAAATGTTGTGCTTACACGGACTAGTAAAATCATTAATAATTTTAAAATATAGTTTTGAAACAAACTAAAAAAATGCGGTTTTACATAGGAATGTGCAGTGATCCTCACTGTTTTCCCTCTGATTTACAAAACTCCCGAATATCCGCACTTAAGTTTACATGCACTTATAATACATCAACATGCAATACAGCTTAGCCTTTAGTGTTAAAAATAATATTAAATATATTACTTTTATATTTGCAAAGAACGTATTTTTTTTTTCTTTTATTCAGAATTACATACATACAAACACACAAACAAACCTACATGTGAAATTAATCAAAGCGTATTAAAAAGAGGGAGACCATTAGCTACAGCGGAACTTGTGTTACAAACCAAAAAAAAAAAAAAGAAAGCTTGCACGAGAGAGCCTCCAAAAGATATTAGATTTGACAGAATTGATCATCGGAAAGAACACAGTACAAATAAACAATGATGTAAAATGTCAAAATGTAAAGGATTACAAGAGTACAGTGCACCAAATGTTCAATTCCTCTATTTTTTTACAAAAAAAAAAATAAGTTCAAGACTATCATTTAAAATCATTTTTATCTGTTGAATGCATGATGTAGCCATTTGGCAACAAAACTATTTTTAATTAGAAAGTAGTGAAAATTTAGAGTTAAATTTTTTAAAATATTTTGCCACGTTTTCTTATTACATTGACAAACACATATATTTTTTTCAAAGAAAAATAAGAAATCATGCAGTGTAGGGTTAAGAGTGGGCTAAGGCAGAACTACCTGCAATATACCGACAGCAGTTTCTTATGATGGATTAATTAAAGCATTTTTCATTTTGCTGAACAATGAGAAAGAGATTTTTCTTTGGCATGTAAAATTTCCTTCTTCAGTACTCAAAAACTTAATTTTATTTCACTTTTTATCAAATGATAAGATATTCATATTTAACTTGTATACTGTTTTTATGGTGAAAAGGGCTTATACGACTGAAATATTAGCCCTTTAAATTATTACAGCAAGAGCGCATGAGCACCAAACCTACATCATTTTATAAAAGCCCAAAATTTTCTTCGTAAGCACATCACAGCAGGAAAGAACGGTTCAAATAGAATTATTTATTAATTTAGAGGTGAAATAAGTCCATTTGTCTATAGCAAAACTTTTCTTTTTTTCACCTATCACTGTAAACACTATTAGCTTATTATCTTCCGTTATATAACACCACAAAATAAAAAACATGTATTTGTAAAGAAATACCAGTATTTTTGAAGTTATTGGGATACAATCCAGTGTATCATGCGCTAACAAAGAGCGGGTGTGTCCTACTTTGAAATTAAATGACTCATACACGCTATATTATTGCTACCAGTATTTTCTTTCACAGATAAGATATATTAAAAAATAAGACTTGTTGAAAGTATAACTTCATTGTTCAAAATCTTTGACGTAATCATGATTTTGTCTCCTTAACAGAGCGAGACAAATGAGGAGAAAACATAATAAGGAGGGGGAATGCTGTAATTCGATCCCGTTGTTGACGGAAAATGTGCATATTTCCATTTCAACTAAGAAATAGTTCTCAATTAATGTATGATTTGTTCAAAAAGTTTTTCAGCAAAATCATTTGTAAAAGTTCATCAATATTATTCGATTTCCCGGAAAACTATTCCATAAAGCACGGATATTTAACATTGCGTCTAAGGGAGTATTTGCGTTTAAATGTCCAAAATTTTCTTCGTACGCACACCACAGCAGGAAAGAACGGTTCAAATAAAGTAATGTTTTTATTTTAAAAGTGAAATAAGTCCATTTGTCTGCAGCAAAACTTTAACTTTTTTTACCTACCACTATAATCTTCCATTATGTAACACCACAAAATAAAAAACATGTGTCTGTAAAGAATAACCAATATTTTTTAAATTTATTGGAATACAATCCCGTGTATCTTGTGATAACACATAACAGATGTGTCCTACTTTGAAATTTAAACGACTCATACATGCTATATTATTACTACCAGTATTTTCTTTCACGGATAAGATATATTAAAAAATAAGAGTTGTAAAAAGCATAACTCCATAGTTCAATATTATCCGTAATCATGATTTTGTCTCCTTATTAGAGCGATACAAATGAAGAGAAAAATAATAAGGAGGGGGAATGCTATTCGATCCCGTTGTTGACGGGAAATGTGCATATTTCCATTTCAACTATGAAATTGTTCTCAATCAATATATGATTTGTGCAAAAAGTTTTTCAAAAAAATCATTTGTGGAAGTTCATCAATATTGTTCGATTGCCCGGAAAACTATTCCATAAAGCACGGATATTTAACATTGCGTCTAAGGGGGAAATTTTGTTTAAAGACCCAAAATTTTCTTCGTACGCTTACCAAAGCAGGAAAGAACGCTTCAAATAAAATAATTTATTAATGCCAAAAGTGAAATAACTCCATTTGTCTACAGCAAAACTTTTCTTTTTTTACCTACCACTATAAACACTATTATATTATCTTCCATTATATAACACCACAAAATAAGAAACATGTGTCTGTAAGGAATAACCTATATTTTCGAATTTATTGGTATACAATCCCGCGTACCTCGTGATAACACAAAACAGATGTGTCCTATTTTGAAATTTAAACGACTCATATGTGCTACATTAATACTACCAGTATTTTCTTTCACAGAAAAGATAAATTAAAGAATAAAAGTGAATCCAGTGTAATTCGCATTTTCTCAATTAATTATAATCATGTTCCTGTATTCGCTTGGGGCGAGACACAGGGGCGGACTGGCTCCCCCATGAGGGCGCTAACCCAAACCTCCAAAGGGCGCACTTCAAAATAGCACCCCCCCCCCCCACACACACACGCATTTTCTGCGGCAATTATCCGCAAGGGTCTCTTCTCTTTTTTTGCAGCAAAATTAAGTTTGGTATAATATAGGGTGGTTATAAATTAACAGGAGGTGTTTGGAGCCCTATAGCTCGCGAACTACTGGGCGAAATATTGCCGAATTTCGTGAGCGTGCATATTAGACCATGGGATTTTGATTTCATGAATAAAAAAAATTAGTTTGAAAAATCACCACCAGGGGGAAATTTGGCGCTGTAAAAGTGTATTATTCTGATTATCGAAGAATTAATTGCTACTGACAAAATATGCATCCCTTTTATTTGCAAAAATTGCTTTTTTTTGTCACAAATGTGGTTCGATATGATCGCCATTGTAAAGTTGTAAGAACTGCATACGATGCACAACATTTTCTACGGCAGCTCGTAACATATCAGAATGGATTTCTTGATGAGAATGCTCCCAGTCCGTCATTTTGCAGATGATCGCTAAACGCAACGTGTTTATGCAAATTATTGCATTCTGTTTGGTTAACTGGACCGCTATTTTGTTCGTGGTGCTTTTTTTTTAATAGAAAATTCTACGGCAATCATATTAAACCTCATTTGCGAAGCACAATCATTTTTGCTTGGCGAAATTGATTTATACAGCATCTTTTCAAGTTTAATTCGCGATATTCAGTGTAATTCACTTTTCCAGCGCCAAATTTCCCCCTGGTGGTGATTTTCAAAACTAAATTTTTTTATTCCAGAAATCAAAATCCCATGGTCTAATATGCCCGCTCACGAAATTTGGCAATGTTTCACCCAGTAGTTCGCAAGCTAGAGGGCTCCAAACACCTCCTGTTAATTTATAACCACCCTGTATATGTTACAGAAGAGTGCTTTGTCGCACTACTATTCCTTTATAGATTGTATGTGCTTCAGAACTTACAACACAAATGTGTAATCCTGTTCCTATCTTCATTGTCTGTAAAACTTTTTATACACAATACGATTAATTTTAAGCAAAACACAATTTTTATCTTCTTTTTATCTCTTATTTTTAGCCTTTTCTTGTTATTCGCGATACCCGTGCCCCCAATTGCGCGGATAATTGGGAGTATACCGTAGTTAAATTATAAGGTAAACCTGCATAATAAGTGGGTGTGAAGATTTGGGTGTGGGTGAGTATACTTCTTATACAAATCCACAGTTTGAGCCGGATATTTACCAAATTTCGTGCTAAAGTCCTTAGCTGCTCAGAAATTCACATTGAAGATTTTCGAAACATCGGAACTAGAAAAAAAAAAAAAAAAATCCAAAGAGGTCTAATTTAAATTTGTAGTCATACTGCCTGGTTAGCCAGTTTCTTAGGATTATATTGGGGAAATAACAACAATAAGTTTCCGTCGGATCTTTACCAAATTTGTGACAAAGTTTTTTCAATACTCAGAAATTTCATATGGAGGGGGAGATAGGTGTTTTTAACCCATTAATGCCTAGCGTCCTTTTTTAGGGACGGTCCAAAAAGTATCTGAATTGACCAAAAATGAACATTTCAACCAAGTAATAGTGTTCAGTTATTACTTTGGTATTATTTCAATTCATTATTAACAGATTGCAGCACATAACCATTGTAAAGTGTGTTCTGTAGCCGTGTAACCAGTCTCCGAAATATCTTTGAAAAAAAAAAGTTAGGCATTAATGGGTTAAATAAATCCGATAAGGTCTCAATTTAAATTTTGAAATAGCTATTCCTTCACTTTGGCGTGAAATGGTACACAATTTTTTTTTATTTGCGCTTGATTGGTGAACATTGGCAAAACTTTTATTTTCAGGGTAGACCGTGCAATGCCTGAGAAAACAGATAGTAAAAAAAATGACGATGTTTATTCCTCTCATTTCTCAGTGAAAGTTATATTTTTTACGAGCGTGTTACATTCTGACATGTTTTACGGAAATTTTTTACTTACTCTCATGCAGGGTCTCCAATAAAGCGTAAATAATAATAAAAGCAAAATCTGGATAAAATCATCTTTATTAAATTGATTTAAGGCTAAAAAGATGAAATATTTTAAAATAATACACCAATAAATAAAACTTTCTGTTCACAGTAATACATCTCGCACTATTTTAAACGCGTTTATTTTCATTAAAAAATTAAAGTTACTTCTTTAGCTACAATTTCTTTGTCCTCTGGTGCTTAGCAAAAATTGCATTACTTATTTGTGATTTCTGCCTCGAACGCTTTTAAAAATTCTGGATTCTGTATTCTTAAACAAATTAAGAATCTGACCTAACTGCTATGAGTTAAACCCTCCAAAACCATTGCTAGTACTTTTCAAACTTGTCTCTCATTAGTCAGATAAGTCATGTGAATTCGGAAGTTTAAAAAAAAAAATAAATAAATAATTTTCATAATTTGCGAGCCCTCCTCATTGTGTTAAAACCGATCTTGTAAAACAATAAAAGATCGTTATGATGCACACCATGGAACACGTATATGGGTTATTCTCTGTAAACTGGTAATTGGCTGTCCGGACTGATTATTTTAAAAATAATAAAGTGTAATAAAGTAATTGTCGCTCTTAATACCAGTAAAGCATTAATACTTTGTGGCCCAATTGTATTTGTAGTGATAACAATTTAATTTTTTTTCTAGAAATTATCTAAGCGCCAAAAACACAGTCCCCTGGCTGTCCCAATCCCATAGTCTAACTGTTAAAGATGGTATTTCAAAAAACCTATTAACACTACATAAATTTGGCAATTAATATCTAAAAATAGAATAATGAAGCTATATTTTTCTAATGAAATAATGTATAATTACGTATTTCTAAAACTTAAAATTGTCATGTAAATTCTGTCCGGAGTTTTTTCTAACAGTCCCCTGCAACAAATTCAAAGCTGTAATACGAAAAATCTATAAGTTTTGCAAATTCTTTTTTGCATGAAGTTTAAAGTAATCAGTGTGAATTTGCCGAAATCGCCGAGAACGGTGCGTTGAAACGCTACTTTGCTTAGTTTGAGCGACACATTTGTGATGAAAGTATGCATCAGGGTCATTGCGAAAACAGTCCTCTGGGAAGTGATTTTATTAATGTCAATTAATTAAATTATAAATCATATTAGTTATTATGTCCACTATTTGTGCCTAAATTTATAGGTAGTCTCGTAACTAATTATGTTCCAATAGTTTTGCAGATATTACGCAACAAAGAGCAAAAACGCAGTCCCCTACCTAGTTATACTAGGCGGGGGACCAACCCCCTATCATGATTTATCAGAAAAACTTCAATTGGCCCTCTTTCAAACCAAAGTAATAGATTCATTTTCTGAGCAATAGTATTATAACTATACGAACATTTCAAAAACCGTGCCCGGACAGCTTTCGTATGAAAAATGACGAGTTTACAGAGAATCGCCCACATAGATTTAAATAAAATACAATTTTGACCATTATTCACAAATAAATGGGCTTCATAACAGAGCTTCATCCTGCACTAAATGGATACATACTGTCTAAAAATTTTTCGCGAGACCTCCGTCGAATCTACGCACGCGCCAAGTCTCTTCTGACTCTCTCGAAATAGAGGGGAAATGCAACGAGGAAGTAGCAAGCCAACAAAAGCTGAAGGCATCGGGAAGTGCGCATCTAAACCTATCTCCCCTTTTTCAAATGGAAGCGTTCGTGACTGCCAGGCGCACAAAACGTAAACAGCCAGTATTAGCTGTTGTGCTTAAGATACAGAAATTGTTTTTTTTAGTTATTGTTTACCTTCGAAAAGTTGTGCGATTTATAAAGAATTATGGTGCGGATATATAGATTCAGCGGTTTAAGGGTATTATCTGCTGTATTTTTACTTACTTACTGCTGTTTTGATGATCTGCTTACTATTAAAATGCTCATGAAAATAGGAAGGAGCCAGTCAATCAACTAACACATTCAATAAATCCTTATTTGATTTTATTTTAGGCAAAACTAAACATTTTTGTCGGTAGTACACGTTTTTCAGTGCAATACAATTCAATTGCTTACTCATGCAGCTTTCTGACATCATAAAAATACCTGTCTGAAGAATATTTTGACAACGGATTTCTCTAACCAACATCACCACACATGAATTCGTAACCTCAATCAAGGTAGATTGACACTTTGACTTGACACACACACACACACACACAAAAGAGAGAGGAAAACGCACAAAAATAAGAGCGCTCACTTTGGTTTAAGACCATACTACATATCCCTTGTGAGGTGCTGAGAATTCAAAGTTTATTTTTTACGCTATTCATTTAAACCTTGTTCTGAAACTTTTATTAAGTACTTCTCGCGCTTCGAGTTAAAAAAAAAAAAAAAACAAACAAACAAAGGAGCACAGGTTCGAAGGAGCAAAGACGCATAGCCCAGAGGAAGATGTTTTATTTTTGGTTAAAGGTCCACCTTCCAGACTACCTATCACCTCTGGGGGCGGGTGGGGGGCAATGAATTAAAGTGAATTATAGCACATTATTAATTATAATCTCCTGCAGCAAACTTTTATAGACTGTTTCATTCGCCTCAAATTAAAAGAAGGGGGGGAGGGCACCCAAGTCAACTAGATTCGAGGGTGCAATGATACATAGGCCGTGGGGCGCTCACTTTGGATTAAGACCCCCCCCGCCCCCTCCTCCGACTGGACTGCCTTGTTTCATACCCTCCGAAAGTAAGGCGGAAAAAAACGAAGGCGCACAGGTTCGAGGGCGGAAGGGCGTACAACCTGGAAGGCGCTGTCCTTTTTTTTTTTTTTTTTTTTGGCAAAGATGCCCCTTTCCGATAACTTATCATGTCTGTGATGCAATAAATAAAAGTTAATTATAAAAGGTACATTATTGAGTATAAACATTTTCTTCAATCTTTTAGATTGCTTTCAGTGCTTCGAACCTAAAGATTAAAAAAAAGGGGGGGGGTGGCTTTGTTCACGGCGCAAGGACACACAGCCCGGAGGGCGCTAACTTTGCATAGGATCCCCCTCAAAGACCACCTATCACTTCTGGGGTACAATAAGAACCGCCTTCTGATAACGCCTATTGACTACTACATGTTCCAAACAGAAAAAAAGTAAAAAATAAGTAATTTACTAAAGTTGAAGGCGCACTGGCAGTGTGAGTGGGGGGAGGGGGTTACTGTCCAAACTGTTAAGGATTGCTTTCAAACCTTTAAAATTAAAAAAAAAAAAAAAAGAAAGAAAAAAACGAAGGCGCACACGTTTTGAGGGCGCAAGGGCGCACAGGCCAGAGGGCGCACCTGCCCGCGGGCAGGTGGCCTCTACGGCCAGTCCGCCTCTGCGAGACACATAAATAAAAAGTAACAGAAGGAGAGAGATACAAAAAAAATAGCTGTATTTTAGGAAATTCATCAGAAATATTTGATTTCTCGGGTAATTATTCGATTAAGCACGGGTATTTAACATTGCGTCTATGGGGAAATATTTTATTCGTATGAACGAGGTATTCGATTATCCGTTACCCAATTAAGCTGGGATGATATAATTCCAGAAAAAATCCTCAAAAGTGGTAAATCTTTTGGCAGTCGACGTTCGATCTATTTTTATGGGTCATAAAGGGAAAATATCAAGTACGAAAATGTAATTCGACCATGAGTTGGTTAAATGTATGGTGAATGCAATTCACCATACATTTAACCAACAAGGGGTGCCCTGCCCCCAACAAATATATGATTTGTTCAAAAAGTTTTTCAGCAAAATGATTCATGCCCCCAACAAATGTTACATACAACTTCAATGTATCAAGATGCTGAATTTCAAGTTATTGATTTATCACCAGAATGAGGAACAGCAAGTACTTATATATTGGGAGGAAAACCATTAATAAATGGAAAAAGTAAACACATTACATCTAACTGCCTTAAGATATTAAGCACTAAGATACCGTTCTTAAGATAGGGCTAAGGTGGAACTACATGCATTATACCGACAGCAGTTTCATATGATGGATTTATTAATCACTTTTTCATGCTGCTGAAAAACAAGAAAGTATTTTTATTTGTTTTTTATGTTTTCTAATACAGCACTCAAAAACTTAATTTTATTTCACTTTTTATCAGATGAATAGATATCTATATTTAAATCGTATTTTGTTTTTATTGTAAAAAAACGCACGACTAAAATATTAGCCCTCTAAATTATTAGAGCAAAAGTGCTTGAAGACAGACCTACATCATTTTATAAAGGCCCAAAATTTTTCTGCATTTGTACAGCACAGGACATAAGAACGGTTCAAATAGAATATTTTATTAATTTAAAAAGTAAAACAAGTTCATTTGCTTGTAGGCGATTCTTTTCAAACTGGTAATTTTCCATACAGGTGCGCTCCGGGTATATTGTTTTGACAGATTCGTATAGTTATAATACTATAGCTCAAGGAGTAGGAATGTATTACGTTGGTTCAAAAGGAGGGACAATTGAAGTTTGTGTTTTTCTGATAAATCATGACAGGGGACAAGTCTACGGCCTTATTACTAGGTAAGGGACTTTCTCCAATGAACTGTGTATTTTCCCTTAGTTACGAAATATTTACGAAATAGTTGGAACATAATTCGCTACGAAACTACCCTTCAATTTACACGCAAATCAGGGACATAATAAATAAAATGTCCTCAGAATTAAGCTAATTAACATGAATAAAATTACTTACCAGTTCACATATTTTAGTTCTTTAGGGATCTCTGAAAAATGAACTTATCAGATTAGACTTTTGAAAAAAATTCAGTGGACATTTCACACTTAGAAATGTTTTCGTAATGTATTCTTCGAACAAAATGACTATTATAATTTTTTCCCCATTTTTTAAGTCCTCGTTTAATTCTCGAAACATCAAAAGTAAAATATTTTCACAAGATCCGAGAAGAAAATTCTGAGTAGCAAAGAAAACTTTCGTCTTCAAAATTGGTGGTTGAAACCGGAATAAGTGTAGTGCTGACATCTAACGGGAATAAGAAGAAGCATATTTAAATCTTTAAAAATCTCAGAAATTGCTGTCACTCTCCTGCCGAAAAATTGGGTGTGTACAGTGCTTGTAGGAATAACACACGATCAAATGCTTTATTATTACACAAATGATAACTGAAACAAAAATGGCCAAAAAAGATTTCAATTAAGTAGTCTTGATTTGATATATCTTTTTTTATAATTATTCTTGCTATTGACTTTTAGCCTCATTAATGCAAGGAAACTTAGGAAGTTCATTCGTACACTGGTGCAAGATTTTTTCAAATCAAGGTTGCAATCTAAACAAGTAAACGAGCCTACATTCCCGTTTGCCAGCGAATTGCAACATAATTTAAAAAATTGTAACTTGAAGCCAAAAGTTGGAATGCTAGAAAGAGCTACCAGTTTAATTCTTTGCTTTGGTCGTATTAATAATTAAAAATGTTCTTCGCTGTCGAATGAGATCGTAGTTCAAACGTTGCGAAAGCTCACTGTGTCACAGATTGAGCGAAAAATGAAAATAGTCATAGCCCAGCAGTACCTTTAAGTAAGGCTTGACTAGTCTGTTTGCGTATTGTGCGCCTGGCACCACGAGCGCTTCCATTTGAAAAAGGGGAGATAGGTTTAGAATGCGCGCTTCCCGAAGCCTTCAGTTTTTGTTCGCTTTCTACGTCCTCGTTGCATTTCCCCCCTATTTCGAGCAAGTCAGAGGAGACTTGGCGCGTGCGCAGATTCAACGGAGGTCTTGCGAAAAAATGTTAGACAGTAGATAACGTTTTATACAGGCTGTATCATTACTCAAAACATAATGGTAAAGATTTGCCCGCTAGAGAGCGCTGAACAAGGACTACCCAAATGTTTGTTTACATTTATTAGCATATTGTTTCTGCTGTAAAAAAAGATGTTTTTTCTATCTTTTAGGGTTAAAAAATATTGATCTAGTTAACTGAAGGGGAGTACAGAGTGAATTGATGCCAGTTCCTTATTAGTACTGCTTTTTAGGGGAAATAAATTCCCCTTTCAGGTTGGCTGGCTTAGCGAATAGATTCGCCATTTATCGCTCTGCGGTGCCAGTGTCGTTTCATAGTTAATTAAAAATTAGAATCAATTAAAATGAAAAATAATTCGCTAACTAATTAAAATAAGCCGTTAAAATGCAGAATAAACCAACAAATAAAACCAGCTATTAAATAACGTTTAAATATACTAAAATAGAATTGAATGCCAAATTGTAAATTGTCGCCGACAAATTAACTTTTAGTTTTGCTTTTTATTATCTGATTTG